>BSBK01001962.1:0-85000 GCA_027943335.1 Chamaecyparis obtusa
TATCTCTATATATCTATATATATATATATATATATATATATATATATATATATATATATATATATATATATATCTATATATATATATATATATCTATATATATCTATATCTATATCTATATAGATATAGATATAGATATATATATATATATCTATATATATATATATATATATATATATATATATATATATATATATAGATATATATATATATATCTATATATATATATATATATCTATATATATCTATATCTATATCTATATAGATATAGATATAGATATATATATATATATCTATATATATATATATATATATATATATATATATATATATATATATATATATATATATATATATATATTACGTGGGCCTACCCCCACACTGTCGCTTGGCAGTTCTGCTACCTCAGGCATTTAGTTGTCATTCGGTAGTGTTGTTGCCTCGGCAATAGTACGCTGTCATCTGACAGCTATGTAGCCTCAAAAGTAGTACACTATCATCTGACAACATAGATGCCTCGACAACATTGCCTGCCTCCAACAAGTACTCTGTAGTGGGTGGGGGATGGTGTCCCCACCCAAAATTTTAAATATTTTTTTTATATATAATTATATTTTTTTCCTTAATTATATTTATATATATAAGAATTTCTTTTGAATAAAATTTTCATAGGGTTTCCAAACCCAACTAGCAAATTTGATTTATTTATTTTTCTTTAATACTATAAAAATTGATATGCTCAAAAATAAATTTAAACCCCTATGCCCATATTCATAATAAAAATACTAGAATTCTTATTCTCACAACAACACCCAAAAATTTCATCAAACCAAAACCTCAAACAATAATTCCATGAAACGTTCAATTTCAAAACCCTCTTTTAAATATAGCAAACATGATGCAAACAACCTTTTAAAAATGAAGAACACATAGATTTCAAACCCTACCTAAATTCCATCAACTGATTTAGAACAAATGACAATCCAAAATCCAAAATACTCCAACCTTTCAAAATTTTCTTTAACTTCAAAACCAGACCAAAAACCTGTACCTTGTGTCCAAAATAATGACCGAGGAAAAAATCAATAAAGAGAAAACGTAAAAACCCAACAACCTAAAACTCAAACATGCAACTCGCAATCTAATAATAGAACTAAACTTACCAACCTTATTTTTATCAAAATCCTATTTGCATGATTAATTAATTTTAATTAAAAAATAGCAATATGCACTTTCACTTAAATTTTATTAAAACAATTATGCAACTTTAATTACATATTATTAATTTATTAGTAATTATTATTTTTAGCATATTAATAATTATGCAATTAATAATAAATTATCAATTTATTAATTATACTTTTTTTTTAATTTCAACTTTGGATTTAATAATTAATTAAATCCTCAAATTCCACATTTAGACTTTTTAATAATTAAGTCCTTTACATAATATTATCATTCATTAGGCCTATTAATGGGCTTCCAAGGGTTGATTCGATTAGGCAATGGAGAGAAGATGTGGTATGGGAGGCCCCAACGGAAGGGGGGATCAAAGTCAATTTTGATGGGGCCTCCAAAGGAAACCCCAACCCATCAAATACCAATTGTGTGCAAGAGATAACTTTGGGAACATTCTTGCAACTAAATCCAATTTTTTTGATAATGGAACCAACAACGAAGCAAAAGCCTATGTTGCATTACTACCAATTAAAATGGCAAAGAGTATGAATGTGGAGAAACTACACTTGGAGGGTGATTCCCAGATCATAGTAAATGTCATTGCTATGAGGATATCCCATGTTTGGAAAATAGATAAAATCAACTCCATAATTAGAAGGGAGTTGGTGGAGTTTTGCAATTTCAAAATTTCCCACATCTACAAAGAGGGAAGTAGGGTGGAAGACACACTGTCCAAACTAGCCTCTGAACTACCAGCTCAACAAGTAGGAAGGTGATGAGGTGGATAACCAAATAAATACATGTGGGATAGTGACTTGGCTCAAAAAGGGTGATGTGTGGCATTGATGTCACTCGACTTTGAAATGAGATGAGGTATTTGTTGATGTGACACAAAATTAATACCAAGGGAGGTGGCGGGCATTTTGGGGTGGTCTAAAGGATTGTGAGTAAATAATCACATTGTCTAAGTAGTTGGAAATTAAAAAAGTAAATTGATGGAATTCTATTTTCATTAGAGATGTTGATGTTTAGCAGAGCAAGTTTGGTAATGGAGGAAAATTTCAATCTGGATGCCTCAAAAAAATAAATGACCTTTTGGGGCCAAGTCATGATGGAGAGGTTGAAGAATGTGTTTACGACCGATGATCCATTCTTCCTCATTATGGTGCTTGGACTACTGGGGATATATTTCCTACAAGCCGAATCCAAATGGTACATCAACATAGATATTTCCTCTCTATTTTGTGCATTAGGATTAGAGTTCAGCAATGTGGATATAGTTCTCATGGTGATGGTGGTGCATTCGTGAGGAATGGTAGAAGAATCATGATTTTTTCCTTCAAGTTGCAGAGCCTAACATTGGGTTCATAACATAGAGAGAGATTTTGATACATGTCCTAAGATACCCAGTGCATCTTCATCTCTTTGTTTTCTACCATGCTATAAAAAATAGGGTGGCAAGGAAGACGAAGGCCAAGAATATGTGGAAAGTTATGTGTCAGTATATCGAGGATTGGGAGTAGGTAACCAACCCTAGATTTAGGAAGGAAGATTTAAACAAATTAGTTTTAATATACCAAAATACTAACTATTAGATAACTTCAGAGGTTGATGATGAGGAGGAGCCACATGGTAGACATAATCGAAGAACCAATTTGAGGAACTACAGAAGGGGAAGGAGAAGGAATGTGGTGCAAGTGAGAGGTTGAGGAAAGCCCCTAGGCCAATGGAACTAGTACAAAGGAAGAAAAATCACATGCTAAGGGTGAGAAAGGATGATGATGCCAAAATACCCAAGTCCCTCAAGCCCTAGATTGTAAAAGTGTGCATCTCTGTGTTTTTTGGTTTAAATTTTGATTTGTCAAATGTATGAAACCCCAATTTTGTAATAAGGGGAGTCAAGTCACAATATAATTATATCTGGATGGATTTTGTATAGACATAGCCATTAATGGCTAAGGGCATGTAATGGGTGAAATTTGGGTGGGTAGTTGCAGATATGTGATATAGGGTAGTTTCATCTTTTTGAGATACAAAATAGACTTTCAATGTAGTTGGATATGATATAAAACCTTTAATTATTATAAATAAAATAAACTATTTACTGACCTAAAAAAATATCATTCCTTAAATTTCCTATTATTCATTATATTATTCATTTCATTAATCTATTAAATGTTGGCATATTGGTATGGTGAATGTATTGTCATTGGCATCAACATATCAGTAGAATTAGGAGGATTTCAACATGTCAAAACAATCAGAGGAATTGATTAGAAGAACTATTTGTTGGATGATAACTGAACCGTTGTAGGTTAGCCAATCAAATAGGATGTTCAGAGGTCTGGTGAGGTTTGGCTATTGAAGATATCAAGTCACACATGGGGGATATTGTTGATGAAGGTCAATACTTAGTTCACTCCAAGTTTCAGATAATATCATGAAAATTTGAGTATGATTCAAGGCTAAAATTGGTGATTGGTAGACAAAGTGACAGATAGTTTTGATAGGTAGACATAAAAAGGTCTAGTGTGCTCAATCAAGTTGGAATATTTTTTAGCACACTTAGGAGTGTGTTTGGTAAATACTCAGGTATCCTAAAGTCAAAGGGTTAATACTTTAGAGGTTTACATGGCATAATTTTATTATCTTGGAAGCTTTGTGGTAGTGTTCTTGAGGAACAAGTGGAAAAGGGTTGGAAAATCCAATGGTTCTGATGGAAGGATGTTCTTGAAGTATGTGTTTGATGATTTGGCGATATACATGGATTTAAAGGTTCAGATTGGTTGAATTTTTGGTCAATAATAATATTTTTATTATCATTCATGTTCTTGGCTGACTAGGTTAGTAAATTGTGTTATGCGAGTGATAAACCATGAAATCAAAGAGAATTTTGATCTTGAGGTGGTTGTTAGGGGTTGTGTCTATGACTGGATAGTCAGAAATGGATCTGAACATGAGATTTGCCATGATGTTTTGAAAAGAAGATGAATTAGGGTTTTGTGACCTAGTTCTTGATATAAGGAGATGAATTAGGGAAAATTATGGGCATGGATCATGGATGAGAATGCTATAGATTTATAGCAAAAGAAGATCCTAATTGAGTGATGATCAAAAGTGTTTTAACAAGAATTTTAATAGGAATTTGCAGTGTTCTACATTGGAGTTGTATCAGACATAAGGTAAATGTCATTTACACAGTTCACAAAATCTCAAATTATTGTAGTAATCAATTTGTAAGGCAGTGAGCCTTCCTTAGGGTTGGAGCTTGAGGATTTTTATTTAAGAAGTGAGCTCTAGGAAGTAATCTTGAATGCATGTGCATTCCCAATACATTATAATAGGTTTATACTTCTAACAAGGTATTTACTTATTATGGGTAATCAACCTATGATCAGAGAAAACCTAACCTATTCAGAACAAGTGTAGACATTCAAACATTAGCCTAAGAGAATATTCCTAACATATAATCAAAACAATATTCAAAGACACTTCAAATAGAGCTTAAAGGGAGCACCCTATCACCGTTCAATTTTCTCTCGATTTAGGGACGTGGGTGTGCTCTCAAAACACTTGGAGCATGTCCCTAATGTAGATTAGGAAGGTTTAGGATCAAATAGGGACCATGAGAATCCCACAATGGCACAAAATCAAGTATGGAAAACCTGATTTGCTCCTAGAGCCCTAAGGAGCCTAATGAAGCCAAAATGTAGATTAACCTACAAATGCTTATTCTAGATTGATTTTAACCAAATATGAATGTGATATGATATGAAAATGATTAGAAAAGATTTAAAATGAACTAGGTTAATCCATTAAGCTATTCTAGGATGAGTTATGAAAGCATGAAAATGAAGTAAACTAACAATATTATCAAAAGCTATGAAGATCTAGATAAAAATGCTCACAATAACAATGCATGAATGATATGAACTAAGCTAATACCTTTCTCTTGGAAGGAGGAGTATTTATAGGATTTTGGCCAATGCATTAGGTTAGGAAGGGGAGTTAGGGTCAGAGTCAGGGTTAGGGGTAGAGTTTGGGGTATGGTCAGAGGTAAGGTTAAGAGGATGAGGGTTAAGGGTTGCTCACAAATGTGTGAGAAATACTAGGGAAGTGTGCCTAGAGAACAAGGGTGGAAGAGGAGACATAGGCTTCATCATGAGGCTGTAAGAGACCATTAATGAGATTGTAAAGCTCATTAATGAGGGATGTTGACCAAAAGTCAAAGGAGGGTGGGTTAGACTAAGAGTGTTAGAAATCACCCTCTAAGTAGGTTTAGGATGGGTTTAGGAAAGGTTAGATAGGTTTAGGGTTTTCTAGAAGATTCTAGGGTTTTAGGCTTTAAATAAATATTTAATTTATTTAAGGATTGTGACTTTATTTATTAAATAAAGATTAATAAATAGGGGGGAAATCATTCAAATTTGATTTAAATGATTTTGGGAGGGATTATTTAATTAAATATCTTTAATTAAAATAGGATAAGGGATAATGACAATAAAAACTAATTAATTAATTAATTAATTAATAAATGATGATGTCATCAGGGGTTTTGCAAAATAAATTGTCTTTATTTGGCAAAGGCATTTTAGGTGTCTACATTTTTCCCCTCTTTGATGTGATGTTGCAAGTGGCATGGCGTCAAAGACAAGAAAATAAGATGCCCCAGGCTAGAATAGAAGATAAGGGGTTGTGCCCCCTCAAGAAAATAATGCAAAGAGAAAACGTTGGGAAATTTTATCGAAAAAGATGTAAGCAGAAAGGAAGAAAGGAGGAATGGGGGATAAACAAAAGACCTTCCAAGAGCAAAGATGCATGAATGCAATATGATGTGAGATGCAGGATGCATGATGAAGCTATATGAAGGATGCAAGATGCAAAATTAATCTATATGATGCAGGATGGGGGATTTGGGGAGCTCCTTGTGTTGGATATTTTTGAGAGCACAACCTAGTTTGATATAACAATGCTAGAGACCTACCAAGATTACTAAGAACTCAAGGCCTAGCCACCAATGTTGCATAGGACTAACACAAAAAACAAGCATGCAAAAGGTTTCCCCAGCATCACACATGGAACCTAGAGGAGGCATGGTGGAAATGATGCTGGAGAAACCACAAACAAATGACTGATTCACATGTAGAAGCAAATCAAAAGACCTTGCCCCAAATTGTCCTCATTTGCAGTGCACCATGATATAGAAGATCGTGGCGACTTTGTGGAGAGGAAAAATGAGAATCCATAAAAGATTAACAAGATCCAAAGGATAAAATACAAGATCAAGATGATAACTCCAAAAGGCATCCTTTGCCAAGGAGAGAGATTGATGGTTGATTGATGGGGGAGATTAGGTCTAAACATGGTGAAGGATACATCATCATGGACCCAGCTTGATTGCTTAGGTCAGACAATACAAAAGGATACATCTGTGTGGACTCAGTTTTGATTGCTTAGGTCGGACAATACAGAAGGATACATCTATATGGATCTGTGTTGATGAGGGGAATGCTATGTTGTTGATTGGAAAATGATGAATCAAGGATGATCACGTGATCAAGGATAGTCAACAAAAGATATTGTTGAAGTGCAAGGTTGGGTGAGACAAGCTCAAATGATCAAATGTTTTTGTAGGACTGACAAGGATATGTACAACAAAAGACAATGATATGTACAAAGGATAGTGAGATATTTAAAAGAAAGCTCAAAAGACAAAAAAAGATCCAAAAGAACCAATGAAATAAAAAGTATCTCACAAAACCTTTTTCCATAGGTAGGATGATGGAGGATGACTGACTTTCTGAGGATTGATGGTGGAGGATTACCGAGTGTCAGGGATGAGTTGCTACTTCCTGATGTAGGATCATATAGGATTGGATTGGATTTGTCAACCTAAGATAGACTATTGATCTTCAGAAGATGAGATTCTTGTCAATGTATGCCAATCTCTTACTCAAGATGATGAGGCCTACAAAGAAAAGTACAAGATTCCCTAGACAATGCTTAGTCAATAGGGTAGTGTTGGTATGATTCTAATTTAGGATAAGGATTGAGAAACTCAAAGGATATGATACTAAGCAGATAGTGGATGATTGGATAAGGATTCATATTACAAGAGATAGGTAAGACACTCAAACCTCAAAAAGACCAGGGGATGATTGCTGAAGCGCTTAGCTAGATAGGTCAAGATGACACAAGAGCTAACTGATGCAGAGGATGGGACCTAAAGACACATATGTGCAAATGAGCTTAGGTGGAGATGCAACTGACACTAGGGTACAAGACTCATGATAGGATGTACAAAGGATCTGGGCATGAAGCCGAAGCTGCAAAGATATGCAAGATGATGCCCTGGTTGGGTTGGAAAGACAAGATGGATGAACGATGGATGATGTGTCCTAAAATGACATAGAGTTTGGGAAGGACATATCCCAATGATGATGATTGGATTGAGTTCAAGACTTGTAACAAGACTAAGGATTTGATTGGATCAGTTGGCTTGATCTTGGATGTTGGATAGCTAGAGGATACAGATAGGATTTGCAGATGTTGGAAGATTACTAGGAATATTTGGATATGGATGAATGGCATCAGGTTTTCATGGGGGTAGCCTATAGCTAGATACCAATGAGAAGGGAAGTACTAGGTGATGGAAAGATGGATGAAATACTAGGGATTGGATAGAGGAGTGATTGGAGATTTGGATAGAAGAACTGCTGAGGGATTTGGATGGAGGAATGCTGAGGGATTTTGGATGGGAGATGCTTAGGATTGATGATAGAGGATTGTTGAGGGATGAATGCTAGAGGAACCACTGAGGGATCTGGATAGAGGAATGTTGAAGGATTGGGATGCTGGAGGAATATACTCAGGATTGGATAGAGGAATGTTTAGGGATGAATGTTGGAGGAATCGCTGAGGGGTTTGAATAGAGGAATGCTTAGGATTTGGATAGAGGAACATTGAGGATTTGGATTAGAGGAAGATAAGGATTGGGAGATGGAAGATTTGGATGGAAGAAGGTCTCCAAGGAATATGTCACCAAGGAATAAGATACCCCTGCTTAGGATAGTTTAATGCATTCAGAGGTATTTGGCAGGGGGATGATAGGATGGAAGATAAGATGATAAGAGGATGAGAAAGGTAGATGGAAGCTAGGATAGTCGATGGATGAATATTAGCCATGGGGAAATGGATGTAGAAAGGTGCCCAAAAGCATGTATACTGGGGAGTTTTTGTTTCTATTTCAAGATCTAAAGGAGGATGGAGGATGGGATGGAGGAGATGCTAGTTAGGATGTGATAGAAGGGAATTTCCCCCAATTGTAGAGAGGAATTGGGGGGAGGGATTACGCATGATGTATGTTTGCTAGGTTTTCACCATGGTAATTGTCCAAGGTGCTTGAATTTCCAAGTTTTCACCAGTGGAGGAATGTTTTTCTCTTTTCTTTTTTTGATATTTTTCTTTATTTTTTAACTTTTTTACTGACTTTTCTGATTTGTCGTTGACTATCTAATTTGTTGCTAACTTTTTGATTTTGTTGTTGCCTTTCTTATTTGTTGCTGACTTTCTAATTTGTTGCTACCTTTCTGATTTGTTATTAACTTTCTAATTTATCTGAATGTTGGTACAACCTTATTAGGATGGGGGGGATTATGCAAAGGCATGGATGGGATGGGGTAGATGGGAGATATGGTGGTAGAAAGTGTTTGGATGGAATGATGGAAAGTGATCATGATAGGGAGATGTTGTTAGGACCAACATTTGCACATGTTATGAGGAAGATAGATGAAGTGGATGGGATTTGAAAGATAGATGTGAAAATGATGGAGGAGTTATGATAGGAGATCTTGGGTCATAAAGACCTAAAATGGATTTAGAAGATGGAGGAGGGGACTAAGTAGTTGTTGGATTAGAAACTTTGGATGCCATTGTGGATGTTTCTATTAGATGCATTGCATCTTTTTGCTTTGGGATCCACATAGTCTTTGTTTTTTCTTTGGTGGACCTTTGCGGCTATGTAGTGGATTTTTCTTTTTCTTTGATGGGCATTTGTGGCCATTGGGATGCAACATATTTTTATTTTTCTTTGCTGGGCCTTTGTGGTCATTGTGATGCATTGGATTTTTCTTTTGCTTTGTTGGGCCTTTGTGGCCATTGGGATGCATTGGATTTCTTGATTGGATTTTTCTTTGCTTGAGCATGTCCTTTAGAGTGGACATGGAAATCCTAGGATTTTTGTGGATATTTCCCTTTATGCATCTTTGATATGGCATCCAAATTTCAAGGAGCATTGGAAGGAATATAAGGAGGTGTACGGGATGAAGGAGATATGGATGGAGAGATGGAAGGAGATTGGCATATAGGAGATGTGGGAATGTGCCTTTGTTGATCTTGACTAGTATTAGGATTAATAAGGCAAAAATAACAATTACATGCAAATATAACCAATATCAGAAGATAATAAACCACACAGAAGAGAACACAAGACACAAAGATTTAACGTGGTTCACCTAATCCTTGGGCTACATCCACCAATAGCGAGTCTAATATTTTATTATCCAGTAATTACAACCTAATTACAATCTGTAATCCCTTACAGCTCAATTCCGCTGCAAGTACTATAATCAATCATCATAATGAAATCCCTAACCCTAAGCCATATTATGCAATATTTTTTCCTCTTTAGGGTTAGAATGAGTTACAATATGTCGGCCCAAAATAACCAAAAATATGTTGGCCTCAAAAAAATTTGCCGACAAGGTCGGGAGGAAAAGTGTACAGTACTTTCCTGATCAGTCACCACAAGCTAACAACTAGGAATGTTTGGATTTTGGTTGAAGAATTGAGTAGGATAATATGGGGGAGGATGTTTTGGGATGTAAAGGCCCAAAATGGATTTGGTGTGTAGAGGATACGTGCTAGAAGATTTTGGGACATAGGGAACTAAAATGGATTTAGAGCTTGAAAGAGGAATGTGATAGGTTGTCGTGGGCTATAATGATGGAGGAGGAGGAATGACATTGTATGCTTTGGAGGGATGATGGGGAGCTACAATTGTGTTTTTGGAAACATGCTTGAATCTAGCTTTTGTTGTACCAACATTTTTGGAGGAAGCTCTTTCAGATGCATGACGAATACCACATGATTTTGGATGTTCCTTGTCCTGGATGGGATCCAAAGTTCCTTGTTCATGGACGCCTAGGCCTTTGCCTTGATAATTCCATTTCTTGAGCATTTTATCCAAACAAGGATATTTCTGACTTGGGGAATAAGACAAGCATCTAGTTTTATGTGCCATCGTGGAAGATGTGAAACTGATCTCTTCTGCTTCAAGTGGGATTTCCTTGACAAATGTAAGTGGACCAAGGGGATAGAGTGATGGAAGTGTGATAGGTGTTATGGGATCGCAAAGTGGAGAGGATGGGATGATGGGATCTTGACCAAGATTGAGAGATGGTAATGGATCTTGAGATGGAGGAATTAAGATGGTAGGATCTTGGATTGGAGGAATTGGGATGATAGGATCTTGGATTGAAGGAATTGGGATGATAGGATCTTGGATTGGAGGAATTAGGATAATAGGATCTTGGATTGGAGGTGATGGAAGCAAGGGATCATGCAACAGAGGAAGTGAAGGGATAGGATCTTGATTTAGGTCAATGGATATTTCAATATGATTTTGGACAAGATCTTGACTGGATTGGATTGGTGTGGATAGAGCACTAGGGGATGTATGGATGGACTCTATAGATGGAGTGGATGGAAAGATGGGAAATTTTGCAATTGCGGTGTTAGGAAGAAGGGTGAACTCATGAGGTTCACTAGATGTGCTTAGGATAATGCTAGGAGAAGGAGATGTGGATGGGGATTGGATGGAGTCACTAGATGGAAAGGACTCAATGATGCTAGGAGATGGAAGAGGATCAATAAGTGGGGTATATGGAAGAAGGATAATGGATGGGGGTGATGAAAGAGGAATGATGGTGGATACAGGAGGTTGATGGGCCTCATCACTAGTGGATTTTCATGAGGTATTGAGATAACATGACTCATCAACTTTGGGGGAGGGATTTTTTGCTAGTTTCCTTGTGAAACTCCTTGGAGAATTTTGTGATGGAGGTTGGGGTGAAGGATTAAGATGTGTAGATGGTGGGGAGCTAGGATAGTCCTCACATGAAGGTGGGGTGGAAGATTGTGAACTTTCTTGAGGGGATGATGGTGTCGAAGAGGAATTGGAGGATGACATGACTAGATAGTTCACAAAGGTAGGAATAGAGGAAGCTTGTGAACTGGTTTGGCTAACTGATGGGGTGGGGATGATAGATCAAGGTATAGGATATGAAGTGGATTGAGGGATGCATTCTTCTTGCGGGAGGGGATTCATGGCAACGTAGGTTGGAATGGAAGATGCTAGATTGAAATAGGATATAGAAGATGGAGTATAAAGATAGGATGGGGGATTAGGATAATGGTTTGGAAGACTAGGATTTTGAATTTGAAAATGGGTTGGAGGATAAGGATACAATGGAGGATTTGGATAAGGGGTGTAGCTAGTAGTATTATTGTGAAAAGATAGTGATTGGGGTATGACCATAGAAGGAGATGGAGGTATGAAGGATGCGTATAGAGGATATGTAGGCTCAAGATAGGAAGAAGGTGTGGATAAATAGGATAATGGATTTCCCTTGTCAAAGGTAGGATAAGGAGCATTAGTGGATATGCATGAGGGCATGATAGGATAGTTTGGAGGAATGATTGGATTATGGGGGATGCTTGGAGAAAGCTTGCTAAGATTTTCAAAGTACTCATCATGATCCACAAGAGTCTCATCATCATGCTTTCTAAGGTTTTCAAAGTACTCGTCATGATCAACAAGACCTTCATCATCATCGAGATAGGATGGAATGAGAGAAGAGACATAGTAACCAAACTCATCATAATAGTTTTGAGACATGTTGACTTACAGATGAGTTGGATAGGGATGAAGGATGAAGATGGATTGGAAGACTGACAAGATTCAGACTTGGAATTGGATTAGGATAACCAAGAATCTCAGACTGGGATCGGATTTGGATCAAGATAGGAGGAAATACTAAATTTAGAGAAAGATGGATAGAGAATGGGGGATGACGAAGATGACTCTACTAACCTACAATAGGAGGAAAGAAAGACCATGCTAGACATAAAAGATATAGGATGAAAGGATGACCTTGATTAGGAGACTAGGATGATAAGATTCTAAAAGCTTGGATGAATTTTGGATCTTGGAGGATTAGACTGACATGGTAAAAGATTTGTGTGTAGGAATCTTCATTTGTGTATGTTCAACAGATGTTTTGCACTGAGTTGGAAACTTTGAAAACACATCAAACAAGAACTACCTAAAAGAGAGTCTAGTATCAAAATATTTTCTGAAAACTTGATATCCCAAAAAGGGATACATATGGTGAGTAATCTTAAGGTGATTTGGGAAACCACTTGGGTTAGTCCTTGCATAAAGATTTTGATACCTTCAAGAGTAGATCGGGAAGCCTCTGATTTAACAAGTATCTAATTTGGTCTGTGGTGTCCTCCCAATTGGTTTGTACATGCGTGACTAACTTAAGAGCCTAGTTGACCATGCTACAATAGTAGAGATATTCACCTACCTTGGGATACCATCAACACACATTGCCCGAGCTTGACGGGATGAAGTGAGAATTTTCTCAACGCTTTATTTCTATACTAGCCAGGGAAGTACCGATTTGAAGTCGTTCTCCAAAGAGGAAGAACTTTTCTCTCTAGATAGGCTTCTCTAGAAGTAAAACAAGTGAACTCATCCATGTTCAACCATTTTACGTCACTTAGATTAAAGGATTTGCAGAAATGGGAAACTCCTAGGAACACACCATGAAGAGTTCCTTTCCCAATTTGATTAAGTGGTTTCAAATGAAGACTTGAAAACACACATGTTTATGATTTTGATTTATTCATTATTTGAAAAAAAGAAAGCTTTAAAGATATTGCAAGTTTTTTACCTTTTGCACTCAAGATTGTGTTTGCCTTTTAGCATCTTGTTTTGAACTTTTGGAATGAAATGAAACACTTTGCTTTCAATTAGGGAATTCAAGATTGTGTTTTCTTTAGGAATCTAAGAAAAATTACTTTTGATTTGACCTTGATTTCTTTAGGGTCATTCAAGATTTTGTGCTTTAGAATTCAAATTTTTAGGCAAAAAAGAAGTGTTCCTAGATTGCTCTATGAATGCATGAAATTTTGAAAACATTTAAGATATTGCAAAAGAAGTTTGTTTTACCCAAGAACAATGCATTAGGAATGATTTGGGATCATTTAGGATGGTTTAGGATTGATTAGGAAATATTTAGGAATGAGATGCAGTTTTAGTCCTTTTTAAGCACTGAAATTATGAAGTGTTCCTAGTTTGCATGAAAGAACCCTAAAACCCTTAGATTTGAATGCATGAAGTTCTTTTAAGCCAAATTAAAGAAATTTTGAATGATTTTTATTTCCTTAGGGTTGATTAGGAATGATTAGGATTGTTTAGGATTGATTAGGAAATGTTTAGAAATAATATGCAGTTTTGTCCATTTAAGGCATTCAAGAGTGAATAGAAGTTCATTTTAAGCCCAAGAATGAAGTGTTTTTGGTTCCTAAAAATGAAAGGAGCTTATTGAGCCTTGAGGATTTAGTTTTTTGGTGATTAAATTGGCATCCAAGAAGTACCTGCAAGAGCATGGGGTCAAAAATTACAAGTTTGAAGCCTAGGGTCACTAGGATCCCCAAACAGGCTCAAAAAGTTAGTAAAAATCAAGTTTACGGCTTCATACAAGCCCTCTGCTTCCCATAAAAAATTGAAGACCATATATTTTTTTGAATTAAAATTTTTAATGACATTTTATGAGCTTCCATACAAAACTTGGGCACAACCCACATGACATTTTGGCTAGAAAGTTGCAAAAATGCCCCAAAAACATGCAAAATGGCCCAAATGACATTTGGGCACTACCCATACGACACTTGAGAACTACCCATATGAAACTTGGTTAGAGTGATTAAATTTTGTATGAAACTACAACAAAATTTGTCCGGGATGCTTCAAAAAGTGAGTTTTTTGGCCAAAAAACTCTTAAAAAATGTAGTTTAGAAGCGTGTGGAGTCCCATCGGGCATGCCAAAATGTGATCAAAGAAAACCTAACCTATTTGGAAAAATGGTAGAAATTAAAACATTATCCTAAGAGAATATTCATAACATATAGTAAAAACAATTTGCAAAGACAGTTTAGATAGAGCTTAATGGGAGCACCCTGTCACCGTTCAATTTGCTCTCATTTTAGGGATGTAGGTGTGCTCTCAAAACACTTGAAGCATGTCCCTAATGAAGATTAGGAAGGTTTAGGATCAAATAGGGACCATGAGAACCCCATAGTGGAACAGAATCAGATATGGAACACCTGATTTTCCCCTAGAGCCCCAAGGAGCCTAATGAAGTCAAAATACAAATTAAGCTACAAATGCTTATTCTAGATTAATTTTAACCAAATATGAATGTGATATGATATGATAATGATTATAAAAGCTTGAAAATTAACTAGGTTAATCCATTAAACTATTCTAGGATGAGTTATGAAAGCATGAAAATGAAGTAAACTAACAATATTATCAAAAGCTATGAAGATCTAGATAAAAATACACATGATAATAATGCATGAATGATATGAACTAAGATAATAATTTTATCTTGGAAGGAGGAGTATTTATAGGATTTTGGCCAATGCCTTGGGTTAGGAAGGAGAGTTAGGGTCAAAGGCAAGGTTAGGGGTAGAGTTTAGGGTATGGTCAGAGGTAAGGTTAAGAGGATGAGGGTTAAGGGTTTCTCATACATGTGTGAGCAACACTAGGGAAGTGTGCCTCGGGAACAAGGGTGGAAGAGGAGACATGAGCTTCATCATGAGGCTGTAAGAGACCATTAATGAGACTGTTAGGCTTATTAATGAGGGATGTTGACCAAAAGTCAAAGGAGGGTGGGTTAGAATAAGAGGGTTATAAATCAACCTCTAAGTATGTTTAGGATGGGTTTAGGAAAGCTTAGATAGGTTTAGGGTTTTCTATAAGATTCTAGGGTTTTAGGCTTTAAATTAATATTTAATTTATTTAAGGATTGTGACTTTATTTATTAAATAATGATTAATAAACATGGGGAAAATCATTCAAATTTGATTTAAATGCTTTTGGGAGGGATTATTTAATTAAATGTCTTTAATTAAAATAGGATAAGGGATAATGACAATAAAAACTAATTAATTACTTAAATAAATAATCAATTAATAAATGATGATGTCATCAAGGGTTTTTAAAAAATAAAATATTTTAATTTGGCAAAGGCATTTTAGGTGTCTACACAACCCCACCGTGGTTTTTCCCTTAACAAGGTTTCCATGATTAAAATCTTGTGTCAAGTTGTGTGGATGTGATTCTAATTTGTCTATATGCATGCATGTTTTACATTTCATTTAATTAGATTAGATTTAAAAGTACACAAGTTTAAGGGTTTGAAGCTTGAGCTTTTGGGAACAACTAATACACCCCCCCCTCTTAGTTGTTCACTTCCATATTATCAAAAATTGGTAGCATAGCATTGGTCCCTTGAAGGAAGCATAACAGTTTGAGGGAGATCCAATATGGAAGCTTATACGAAGGATAGTCCTAGGTTTGAAGGCATAAACTACCCCATATGGAATGGACAAATGATCACTCATTTAAGATGCATTGGATAATACTATTGGACCATCACAAAGAACTCCTACATGCCTCTTGTAGATCTAGATACAGATACAACATATGAGAAGAAGCAGTTTGAGTATAATATTAGAGCTAAGGAAGCCCTGATAAGTACCCTATCAAATACAAACTACACAAATGTGATGGAGTTAGAGACTGCACATGAAATAAATACAAAAATCTTGAAACCCTACATGAGGGTGATGCATGTGTAAACAAAACCAAGTTACAAATCCTAAAAGGAAGGTATGAATCCTTGAGAATGTATGAGGATGGGAACATTGATTCTCATATGCTAAAGATAAATGAACAAGTGTGTGGTATTAGATGTGTTGGTGGTGTATTGGATGAAGGTGAGATTGTCTCAAAAGTGTTGAGATATCTTCCCTTGACTTACAAAAGAAAATTTATTTCCATTGAGGAAATGAGAACTGTTGTTGTGATAAGAGACACATTGGTTGGTAAGCTATTTTCTTTTGAAATGAGTGAGTTTCATGATTGTTTGACCAAGGCTGAATCTACTTTCAAGTCTGCAATATTAGGAAGAGACATGCATAGATCAAATAAAGGTGAAGGTTATACAATAAGAGTATCAAAGTATGAAAATGAGTTAAGAGAGTTTGAAGAGGAAGAGAGAGACAAATTCAGGAATTGGAAGCAATGGTGTCAAGAAGGATATCAAAAGGATATAGTAGTACAAAGGAAAAATGCCCTTTAAATGATTTTTTATAAGAAGTTAGGACATTATGCCTCTAGTTGTCTACAAAGATTTCCTAAGCACTAGTATGATAAGCCTAAAGATGAGAAAAAGTGTTATTAAGTTGTTGAAGATGAATGAGTAACTAATGTTGAATCTGATAATGTTGAGAGTGAAGAAGAATTTGTTTTTGTTGCAATCCAAGAAGATGAATCTATGTGTACAAATATTATGTCTAGCATTCCTACTATAAGTATTGTTGAAGATCTCATGCCTAATGTTGTATTTAGAAGTGTGATTAAAGATGAAATCTTAGACACACAAGATGAAGGAAAAGCACTACTAACTTAGGATGTCAAGGAAGATAAATTTATTAGTGAAGGAGGTTTCTTACATCACATGACTAGTATCATGAATAAATATGTGGAAAATGAGAAGCATGAAAGTGGTATTGACAAGAGAGAAGATAACTCTAAAGGTAAGAGTTTTATGATCAATACTACCAAATATATTATGAATGATGTTCATGATGGTTGTGCCAATAAGAAAATCATAACTAGTGATATTTTTTCTAGTAATAATTTTACATGTAGTAGTGATGGTGAGATTACACTTGAGAACTCTATAAGATGTGTTAATGAAGAAGAGAAGGTCTTAGTTGCACAATTAGATAGAAGGAATGATTAGTTGATAGATAGTAGATGTTCACATCATATGACTGGTGATATAAGTAAGTTTGTGAAATATGAAGAGTATGATGGCAAAAACACCATATGAGGTGACAATGTTGGAGGAAAAATTAAGGGAAGAGGCATTGTTTCATTAGATGGAATGAATAAAACAAATGATGTGCTAAATGTTGGTGTTACACATAATATTATCAATCTTGATTAGCTACTTGAGAAGTGTAAGAATTTGCAAATAGCAAATATTGAACCAAGGATCTAGAGGTTGAAGAAAAGCACAAGAGAGAAAATATGAATGCAAGGATGGATTGAGTAGATCCAATGAATTACTCAATGCTCAATCTATAAGATGATTACATAATAGGCCTCCTTATATAGGAAAGGAGATATGGGAGAATGATAAGGAGCTGATAAGTTATCACCTATGCTAGGTGTAATCACATGTCCACCAAATGTGGATCATCCTCCAATATGCAATAAAGTATGTGCATTGGATTAGGATGATAATGTGATAAGAGCACGAAAGGTGGATCTCACACACAACAAGGTATGTAAAGACATCTATCACACCAAAAGTGGAATTTCTCCTACACCATGTGCTTAATAGATGTGCACACTCCTAGGTGTCTCAATCACAAACTACTATGCAATGCATTAACCTAAGTAAGATTAAGTAAAGTGTAATTAGGAATAATTAATTACACCAACACCCCCCCTTAAGTGCAACCTAGGGGAATGCACTTAAACTCACAATGCAAGATGGGTCCCGGCTACTAGGCCATGTTAGGTACCCATGTACAAAATGCAATACATGAAATGCATAACTCTCATAAAGTGGAGAAAGAGGGAAAACCTCATGGGAAAAACCCTCCCCCAAAAAAGAGAGAAGAAAACAAGATGCATGGATGGAGTGCTCAAGACCCCCCAAGAACTACATACATCATGTATATACAAAGAAGTATCCCCCCATAAGAAGGATAGTTGGAGACATGATATCCCCCCTATAATGTAGAAGCTCCCATGTTGATGAAGATACCTGTAAACAATAGATAAGCCAATGCTTACAAGAAAAATGTCTCCCCTTAGGAAGAAATAGATACATCAAATGACGAAGAAGCCAATCCTTGTGCAAATGGAAGGAGGAAGAAGATGAAGGTCTCCATGAATGAATCTCTGAAGACTGAATATGAATCTCCAAGCTCAAAGAATCTATCACTTCATGTGACAAATCGAGTGAAGAAGGAGAAGAATCAAGTACACCAATCTCCAAAGAAGGTGAAGAAGTGTCCTCATCTATGATGAAATTGTCATCAAGGGAAAGATAAACCCCCTCATGTATGTCTTCCAAATCTGCATCATGAGAATCAACAAATGCTGAAGATGCATCCAAGTAGTCATCACACTCTGCAAGATCTGAAACACTATGATCATCCTGCTGAATAGTAGAGCCCATGTCTGAAGAAACAGGAGGTGGAGGAGTAGGAAGATCAACACTTGTCTCAACAACAAAATGATTCAAGTGCCCAAAATTCTCCTCATAATTATCCCTTGGCAAAGGGATGGGTACATCATGAATATCATCATCATTATCAACAAAAGTAGAAAAAGAATACAAGTGGGATGTATGATCAACAACTCCCATAGCTATGACATCTCTAGTCTCCATGTCCCTAATGTAGACATAATCAGGAGTGAACTCAACAATTTTACCTTGTGCCCCATGTGTAATTTGGTAAATAGAAAGGAGATTAGTGGTCAAGGATGGTACACAAACAACATCATTAAATGTCCCTTCTCCCATAGGAATAGAACCTTTCCCACAAACTCTCATGAATGTGTTGTTACCCATCAAAATATTAGGAGAATTACAAGGCTCAATAGAAGAAAACATATCCATAGAAGATGCCATATAATGTGATGCACCTGAATCAAGAAGCCATTTACCTTGCTTAGGATGTATGGAAGCCATGAGTGCTTGTCCTTTACCTTTATCTTTGGATGATGATGTAGATGTAGAAGCTGCCAAATGTGTAGAAGAAGGAGCAGACACTGATGAGGGCAACTTAATGTTGTGTTTTTGAATAATGTGAGTTAGCTCATCAATCTTCTTTTGAAAACACTTATGCTCATCATGTCCTAACTTTTGACAATATGCACATTTATCTCTCTTTCTCCTAGATGATTCCTCTCTTGAAGAGGACTTGGATTTAGTCCTTTTTGGTGAAGAAGATTCATTACCTTTGTCATGAGGCTTAGGATCCTTATTGTGTTTCTTTCCTTTGCCATTAGAAGCCTTTGATGTAGACTCACTTGCAATCAATGCTTGATGTGTGGAAGGCTTCAACTAACCCATGTGTGCCAACTTTGCTTGTTCCCTTGTGAGCTGCATTGCAAATTCATCAAGAGAGGGCAATTTGTATACACTACCAAGAGCATCCATAGTAGCATAGAATGTAGAAACAAAGATAGAATAATCAGGACCAAGCTTGGAAAGAATAGAAAAGATCAATTGTTCATCCCCTTTAATAATGCCACATGAAGAAAGCTCCAATCTAATAGTATTGAACTTAGAGAAGAAATCTTGAATATTGTCAAAATCCCTAGGATTAAGACCTATGAGATCATTCTCTAATCTGAATTTTCTCATCCTATCAGGTTTACCAAAGAGTCCTTCCAATGTGATCCAAGCATCATGAGGATTTGTGCAAGATTCAATATGAAAGAGCATGTCGCGAGAGATGGATGATCTAAGAGAGCCAAGTGCTTTATCCCTTCTATCAAACCATTTTCTCCTTTCTACAACACCTATTTGAGGTTCTTGATCCTACCCAAGAGTCATTCTAAGCAATCCAAGACTCAACAAATGATCACTTAAAGATACTTTCCATTCATGGTAGTTATATGGAGTGAGGATTTTAACCTTTGAATTATCCATATTAACACCAAATAATGACTGATAACTACTGATAACTCCTTCAAATGACTGATGCAAATCAGAAAACTAAAATCCAAGGATTAACCAAGTGCAGTTATAGCCCCAAAATGACCTTTTTCTGAAAGTGATATGTCTACCCAAAATCACTCAAATTTGATTGTAGATCTGGAAAGTAGACAAAAAATCATGCACTTTCAAAAATAATTTCACCTCAAAATGTTACCGTATGTGCCCAAACGAAGCCCTGGAAGTTGCAGAAATCAAGAACAAACATGTATAGTCACCAAAAACTTCAATTTCTAACAAATCAGGTCACCAAAATGCAAAATCAGCACCACCACTAGATTCTTGATGAAATTTTACCCAATTTCAAAAAAAATTGCTCGAAAAAAGGAGCAAAAATGAGCAAGTTATAGCCCTTTGAAGTTGGATTGTCAAAATGAAAACTCCAATGGTGAAGCCTGTGAAATTTCAAACTTGGATGATGTCAGTAGAATATGATGCTAAATTTAATGGTTTGATGGCCGTGAAAAAAAGGCAATTTTTCCCTGTCGTGACAGCTAGACGGTCATCAAATTTAAGACAGCAGAAAGATGACGTCAACAAAAAAATGAGCCTCTTGGTGACATGTTTGCTGACTTGTCTATTTGTACAGATCCGTACGGGTGACTGGATGATGATGTCAGATGTGGTGATGTGGCAATCGGCCATGTGTCATGATCTTGTTGCACTGTTTCCTGCTGCGTGGACTTGTCTGTAGGTGTTGATTGAGGTCACGTGGCAGCCATCATGGTTTGTGAGTGGGCTCTGCTGACTGCCGCGTGGCAGGGTCGGGAGATGGTCAGTGGAGGTGGAGCGGCTGGTGGGAGGTGATGCTACACTATGGAGAGGAGCGGTGGCTGCCGCTTGTCGATCTCGGGAGGGCCGGCAGTGGTGCTGCGTTGGAGGTGCGTCGGATGTGCAAAGGAGCAGCGTGAAGACCACTTGTGGTGGATTGGTTCTGCAGAGCGGTGCGTTTGAAAAAAAAATGCTGGCGGAGATGAGCAGGTGTTGCCGATGGAATCTTCTGCTAGTGCCGCTTTGGTGGAGAGTTGGCTGAAAGCGACGGATCTGGCTGCTAGGGAGGTGCGCTTGAGGAGACCAACGGTGGGGTTACCGTGGGACTTTTAGTCCCACATTGTAAGGGGAATGGGCTTTTAAGCCCTTTATCAATGTGAATCCCCACAATGCAAAGCAAACAAAGAATTATGTGGGTTGGCTGCATGTTGCGCTCCTCTGATGAAGTCACTTGTGATGTAGGCATGACAGAGAATATTCTCTGTTGTATGTCGATAGATAAACAAGGGCACATACCAGCCCAACCAAAATTTTTACACAAAAAATATTTCGTAAAATGACAGAATATAAAAAATATTTAAAAAAAAAAAAATCATACCAGAGAGGGCAGATCGGGTTGTATGGTCCGATTTGCAAATTTTTTTTGCCTTGGATTGGACTTTCACCAAATATGGGTGAGTTTATAGTCGATCTTAATCGAAACAGCCTCCTGGATGCAATGGTGAGGTCAGATCTACTCCAAGACACCTCTATCGCACGCTGGTTGCCAGATCTAAGATTTGGACCTTCAAAGCTTGCATCAAGCTCTCTTCAAATCGGCTGATCTAAACACTCCAATGGCTCTGATACCATGTAAGAATTTGCAAATAGCAAATATTGAACCAAGGATCTAGAGGTTGAAGAAAAGCACAAGAGAGAAAATATGAATGCAAGGATGGATTGAGTAGATCCAATGAATTACTTAATGCTCAATCTATAAGATGATTACATAATAGGCCTCCTAATATAGGAAAGGAGATATGAGAGAATGATAAGGAGCTGATAAGTTATCACCTATGCTAGGTGTAATCACATGTCCACCAAATGTGGATCATCCTCCAATATGCAATAAAGTATGTACATTAGATTAGGATGATAATGTGATAAGAGCACGAAAGGTGGATCTCACACACAATGAGGTATGTGAAGACAACTATCACACCAAAAGTGGAATTTCTCCTACACCATGTGCTTAATAGATGTGCACACTCCTAGGTGTCTCAATCACAAACTACTATGCAATGCATTAACCTAAGTAAGATTAAGTAAAGTGTAATTAGGAATAATTAATTAGACCAACAAGAAGGGATACACTCTATACTTCAATCATGATGGATGTAGAATTTTGAATAGTTCCAGAAGTGAGATTGGATTAGGATCAAAGAGAAACAAATATCTTCCATCTGAATAATGAAGGAATAAAGTATCAAATTACTTGGATTGAACAAAGTTAGATCAATTCATAAAAAAGACAAGGAATTAGGATTAAGAATGCACTGCATCAACATTATATGAATCAAATGCAGAAGGTATAAAAAAAATTAAAGATGAAGATGATGCAATAAAAGAAGATGCAACAATTCTAGAGTCACAAGTGAAGCCAATGATATCAAGGTATGAAAAGTGAAATAATTCTAAAGATAGTCACTTGTTCAATCTAGTAGAAGTTATTTTGATTCTTGCAAAGGAAAATTAGATGAATAAAGTGTTGATACACCTTCAGAATTCAAAACAAGAATTAAATCATAAGTACTCTAGAAGAGTCAATAATTCAAAAGAAAGTGATTGTAGATGCAGATGAAGAAGTAAATGAAAAGGGATCTACATGTTGTGTCAACCTCCATGCTCAACATCAGAAGGAGTCTAATATCAAGCAACTCAAAAAGAATGAGAGTCAAGAGCTAGTCAAAGGAAATTTCAACTCACAATATTAGAGAATTGTAGAAGATCAAATTTGTCTAATATATCAAGTTGAGGCCATAGAAGCATATACGCCTTGTCTAGATGATTATTGGGTTAGAGCTATGAAAGAAAAGATTAAAATTGCACATGATCTAAAGTATAAGCTCAAGATCAGTTCAGTTAAGCTTGAAGCATTGCTAATTCAAAAAAAGGCAATAGACAAAAATGGTAATGGATTAGAGAGAGGAGAATGAAGATGGAATAATCAAGCCTAACATAAAAATAAAGGCAAGAAGACCGAAAGGGAAAACAATAAGAAGAAAAGTCAAAAGAAGTGCAAGGACAAAAAGAGGAACAAGAGAAAGAAAAAGGTGGTAAGAAGTCCTAAGCCTCAAAACTTCAATGGTAGTTCTTTTGATCATGGATAGTATGGACATAGAGCCTTAGTCTATAAGAGGAATAATCACCTTCCTATAAGTAAGAGAAACAAGCATTTCCTTGATATATTTAAAGGTGTGAGAAGGATAAATGATACTATTACAAGGAAAATGGGTATGTGTCCCTATACTATGAAGCTGAATGATAGTATCAAGGAGAAAGTTGTCATATGTCTTAGATGAAATCTATCTACACAAGTTGTTGAAAACCATAGAGATATACAAGATGATTAGGATGATCCAAAGAAGATGAACAAGGATATGCAAGAAGTTGATAAGATCATACAAAAAGAGGACAAGGTAGATGAGCATAATCAAAGGAATGTGAAGAGGAAAGGAAAAGAAAAGGATGACAAGGAGAAGAAGCATAAGAAGAGGACAAGAAGAAAGAAGAACAAAGAGACTTCAGACATGGGATCTACTTTGGTAAGATTCAAAGCCAAGTTAAAAGAACTTTCTCTTATCAAACAAAACTAAGATGTAGAGGTTGCATCAATCCAGAAGATTTCATAGAAATATCTTTCAAGATGAATTGATGTGAGGAGGATACTACTCAGGGGGGGTAGTAAGCATGACAAGGTAAGGAGGTTTGACCCAACGATGAGTGGTTTTAGAAGAACTACAAGGTATTGCAAAAATTAGTGAGTTAAGTACTTAATGTTTTATTAGTAGATGGATGACTCAGAGATGCATTAGAGAAAAATGAGCTTGCCAAGAGAAGATAAGGAAAAGGAAGAAGATATTGATATGAAAAATCAAGTTGCATTGGAAAATATGGTACACCTTTATCATTGATGTCAAAGGGGGAGAGAATTAGATGTGAAAAATAATGGAAGATCTATTAAGGTCAATAAAGAGAAGTAGATCAAATGAGAGACTAGAGAACATCAGAGAAGATCATATGGATGAAAAGAGAAGAATAGAAGACAAAATAAAGTTTACATACTTTCACACAAGAAAGAAAGAAAAAGAAGAGTGGAATACATCTTGGTGGGGAAGCTTATGGTGAGAATATTATGTAATAAGATTGGAACCAAATGAAGATTTATACCAAGGGGAGAAGATTAGTAAGGAAGATGAGGTAGAGAGACTCTAAAAGATAATGTTGGTCTCAAAGGGGAGACTATTGGTTTCTGATTGCATTACTATGTTTTTCCCATCACATGTTGCTATCAATACCAAAAGTGGGAGATTGTTGGCATATTGGCATGTTGAACGTGTTTTTATTGATGTCAAAATATCAAAGGAATCATAAAGATGTCAACATGTCAGAAGAGTCAGAGGAATTGATTAGAAGAACTATTTGTTGGATGCTAACTGAATTGTTGTAGGTTAGCCAGTGGAATAGGATGTTCAAAGGTCTGATGAGGTTTGAGTGTTGAAGATTTCAAGTTACACACATGAGATATTGTTGATGAAGGTCAATAATTAGTTTTCTCCAAGTTTCAAAGGATATCATGAAGATTTGAGTATGATTCAAGGCTATAATTGGTGACTGTCAAACAAAGTGACAACCAATGTTGACAGGTAGACAAAAAAGGTATGGTGTCCTCAATCAAGTTGGAATATTTTAGAGCATGCTTAGGAGTGTGTTTGGGACATAGTCAAGTGTCCTCAACTCAAAGGGTTAGTACTTTAGATACTTGCATGACATAATTTTATTGTCTCAGAAGCTTTGCAGCAGTGTTCTTTAGGAACATATGAAAAAGGGTTGGAAAATCCAATGATTATGGTGGATTTGTGTAGATGAGTGTTTATCATGATTCTAAAGGATGTCCTTGAAGTATGTGCTTTATGATTTGGTGATATACATGGATTTAAAGGTTCAGATTGGTGGAATTTTCAGCCAATAATAATATTTTTATTATTATTCTTGTTCTTGGTCGACTAGGTTGGTAAATCATGTTGTGCAAGTGGTAAACCATGAAATTTGAGAGTTTTGATCTTGAGGTGGTTATTAAGGGTTATGGCTAGGATTCAAGGGTCAGAAATGGATGTAAACATGATATTTGGCATGATGATTTTAAAAGAAGATGAATTAGGTTTTGGAAACCTAGTTCTTGATATGAGGAGATGAATTAGGGAAAATTATGGGCTTGAATTGTGGATGTGAATGCTAGAGATTTATAGCAGAGGAAGAGCTTAATTGAGTGATGAAAATAAGTGTTTCAACAAGGCATTGAATAGGGATCTACACTGTGATGCATTGGAGTTGTATCAAACATGAGGCATATATCATTTACACAGTTCACAAAATCTCAGATCACTATAGTAATCAGTTAGTAAGGTAGTGAGCCTTCCTCGGGGTTGGAGCTTGAGGATTTTTATTTGAACAATGATCTCTAGGAAGTAATCCTGAATGCATGTGCATCCCCAAATATTGTAATAGGTTTATACTTCTAACAAGGTATTTACTTATTGTGGGTAGTCAACCCCACAGTGGTTTTTCACTTAACAGGGTTTCTAAGATAAAAAATATTGTGTCAAGTTGTGTGGATGTGATTCTGATTTGTGTATGCATGCATGTTTTACATTTCATTTAATCAGATCATATTTAAGGGTACACATGTTTAAGCATTTTGGGGTTTAAGGGTTTGAATCTTAAGGTTTTGGGAATAACTAATTCACCCCCCATCTTAGTTATTTATTGTCCTATTATCAACATTAATTAATATATATTATATTATCATTAACCCATCAATTCATTCCTATTATTCAAATAAAGATATCTTTAATAAAAGCCTCTTAGCACTTACCATTTCCCACTTACCACATATATTATATCTCCTTACCTACTTATCCTTCCTATACCACTAATCTCTCATTATACCACATTCACCCTGATATAATATTCCCTCCTATGAACATTTATTTAAGCACCCCTCCTCTCATACTTTTGCATCTAGTATCATTTTCATTCTATCTAGACATAGATTCTAGCAATTTAGTGATCTTAGCTTTTTAGCTTGTTTACATTCTGGTTCTAGTTCAATCTTGCATTTACATCCATCTTTGCATCTTTGTTCATCTTTTGATCATTCATTTGTTGAATCTCTATTATTCATAGTTGATTGTGCACATGCTTCTTAGATCGTCCATTACTAATAACAAGACCTTGACATATAGGAGGGAAATGGAGTTAGGTTTCTTTGAAAGCATGTGTATTTATTTATTTGATTTATGATTTGCATATGTTTTTATCTAGAATTCCTCCATTGTTGGATTTTGGAAGGATTTGAAAAGATAAATCCCTATTTCCTCCATCTACAAGAACTAGACCCAAACTATGAGATGACAAAGAAAAATTCTGACAAGACACGAAAAAGGAGGAAATTTGACTAAAAATGGACAATTTTTAATCTAGGTCTTGGGAACCAATTTACAAATGCACAAAAGGAATAAATAATTCCATTTTTGTAGTAAGGTCTTAAAGTCCCCATTACAAGTATGAATAATCTAGGAGAAATCATTTTTTTGTTGGGACTAAAAGTTTGGTTGCGTGTATTAACATGTAGTCAGGACTAAATTTTTGATTGCATGAGAAAATGTAGTCAAGGAAAAAAATGTTTTGGCTACATGCAATTGGGGGAAAAAATTTCAACTACAAGTCCTTATATGCCCACACTTTGCAATTTGGAACTTTAGAGCCTGCATTGCAAATGTAATTCATAACTTTAGGCCCTCATTGCAAACAACAATGCAAACTTACTTGCAATGGGGGGTATAAATCCCAAAATTTCATGAAACCTTAAAAAGATAACTTTGAAAATTTATTAAAATAAAAATCAAGGACTTACATATTTTCCATCAAATAAATTGACAATCGAAACACTCAAGAATGCATGGATTGCATGTTGAAAAGTGTGCCTTGGAGAATATAGGCTACAACTTGGACAAAAATTTGTAAGGGTTATCCTATGATTTTTCCAAAGCTAAAATCAAGGACACCATATTTCATGCTCATTAGTTCATGAAAGTAGCAACTAGACACTAGTAAATTTTACCCTATTTTTCGATGATAAATAGTCAAATTTTCTACACCAATTGGTCGAATAGATGACCAAAACTATCATCGATCTTTTTTCGTCGATTAATCTACAAGGAAAATAATAGTAAAATTTTTGACTCTATAAGTGGTCGAATTATCCATTGAATCAATCCCTTGGAACTGGAAGAATAAGACGTCGAATGCATAGCATTGTCATCGATTCCACTGTTGTAAAGGTCAAAATTGAGACCATTGGTTAGTCAAAATATCCATGACTATTCGTCGAAGTGGCCGTCGAATGCATAGCATTCTCATCAAACACAGTGTTGTGTAAAGGTCAAAAAATAGACCAATACTAACTTTTGATTAAAAAAAAATGTGACCAGACAAGCTCACCGATGTTTAGAACCAAGTTTGATCTTCATCCTAGGACTGAAAGTTCGGCCTCCTTTAGCTTCTAATAGGCTAGGCTTCTATTGCATAGTTTCATTTATTTTCTTTCATATCAATGTTATCTGTATTTGTGTTGTTAAACTTTTCTGAGGTTTACTGGTTTTAGATTGATTTTAGCAAATTAAGAACAGTTAATCAAGGAGCTGCATTTAATAGTTATAAATAATAGTTTTTTCTTGTGCTATTGGTTGACTCAAACCAATTATACTTAATGATGAAACTACTAGCAGACTTTATTTTAGATAGCTAATTAAGTGCTATCTTCAACCTGTAGTGACCTGGAAAGTATATGTAAGATGATTGTCTTCTCCATTTTGTACTTGACAACCAAATCAACCCCTATTTTCCTTGTATAGAATCTGGGTTATAAATCCAAATACGTAACATATGAAGTGAAGGGGAGTTCTCTTATAATAATTTGAAAACTGGTTATTCTTGGTTATCACAATGTATGAGAAATAGTTTAGTAAAACCTAGCTCTAAACAACATACTTTGGAGAAGGAATGGAAGCATATACTACATACCAGTGCAACTCTAAGGATGGGGTTTCACATGTTTTGTTTCCTACTATATTAGGGGAATTGAAATGTTCAATCTGATGTTCAAGACATACAGATGTAAAGTAGCGTTGTTGAAGTTTTCTTTTATTAATCTAATACATGGATGAAAAGTAGCATTGTTGAATTTATTTTGTTTATACCTACCAATTGTTAATTGTTCTGTAGTTTCAACTTTTAGTTATCAGATTTGGATCTTTTTGAGGAGTTAATTCTTGTTAATGAAATTTCCATGCTTAAAAGTGTCAAATCAATAAGACAAAAGCTCATTTTCAACATGCTTGGATACAAGGGGGCAACACTGAATACGGACGTCTAAACTTTTATTAACATACTCTTGACTCCAATAGATAATTTTGTTAACCAGTCATGCAAAGAACATCTTGATATAAGCTCAGTAGCTTTAATATCTTTTGCTCCTTTTCTCAGGTTGATGAGTGCACAGTTCTCAAACATTTTGACTGGCCAGAAAGTAAAGTTGATGTCTTGAGGGAAGCAACATTTGAATATCAAGATTTGAAAAAGTTGGAATCAGAAGTTGCTTCCTTTGTAGATAGCCCAACACTTTCTTGTGATATAGCCCTTAACAAAATGTTATCTTTACTTGAACTATAAGATCTTATAACTTGATAATTCTTATTTGTTATTTCTTAAGCAAATCTCTCTGAAATTAGAAATGCTTCAAAATAAAAATTCAATAATAAAATAATAGGAAATGAAGGTGAGGCTCTATGGATGGGAAAACATAGGCCAAATGTGACTAGAAATGTTGATGGTGAGGCCCTAAATCTGGGCACACATAGGCCCTAAATCAACTATCATAGTGAGTCCCCCTAATGTTGATATCTTAATTATAGTATACATATTAATGTAAATTATAATGGAAGGGTTGTAGTAGTATCAGTGATTCTTTGGAGTAGGGTTGTGACATTACCAAAGGGTATCCAATAACAAGTTTTAAAAAATTTGGGTAGGATTGTACTAAACCTACACAAACTTAGTGTGATTATTGTTTTATTGATTAATTGCATTATAGTTGTGATTAAGTAGACAAGTGTGATTATGAAGCTCTAACACAATACAAGACTATATGTGTGTACAAAAAGGTAGTTTTGTGACTTTAGCAAGGCTAGCAAGTGAATGGTATTTCATCTTATTGACTTGTGCAAATTGATTTATAAAGGATTTGAAATTTCACTTATGAAATTTCAGTTGTGGTAGGCACTATGTTGTTTCCTTTGGAGGAAGATAAGGGTAGTATGAAAGTTACTCCTATGACATCACATAGTGAGGGTAATGATGTGGCCATGGAGGGTGATGGGCCATGAAATGGTTCAAGAGATTGTTTACTCTCCAAGCATGGAGGCATGGTATGTTGATGGTGTCAAGGAAGAGGAGTGTCTTTGGAAACTAGATTTATTGAAGTTTTAGATGTATGCAAAAGTAGAGGTTCAAAATAGGAAGAGGAAGTTGTTGATGGCCAACAAAGAGAAGCAAGTGTTCATGTTGCAAAGAGAAGTCAAGCCAAAAGTCAAGATCAAGGAGTGGGGGTTTGAACTTGATGGAAAGAATCACACTACCGCAATTTAACCATCACACAATGACATTAGCAATTAAGAGGGAACATAGATCAGACCATGACATGTATACAAGGATACAAACAAATGATTTTGAGATACAGACCTGTGCAATCCAATCTCCCAAGGAATAGACAGCACCAGTTATCACCATCTATGCCAAAATAGGATTTGTCTTCAAGGCCTCTTCATACGCAGTCCAGTTATGCATAGGAGCATATCTAACAATCTCATAGAGAGTCCATCCCTGAAAACAAAAGCACAATTTCAGTTTGAATATTGAATATATACAAATATAATGATGAAAGAAATGCAGACAATCATACGCTCTCTGATTTTGAGGTATAGAATAGCAAATATAAGCTGAAAAGCCAATAAAAAACATAAGAGACAAATCACACTTCAAGAAAGTACAAAAAGAAAAGCAAGATAAGTTCTTATCAGGCCACTGAAAAGCTTTTGATATTTTAGATAAGAAATCATAGGTATTTATTTGTATTATGAAGCCTTGTTATAGAAATTTGTTTTTATTAATCCTCAAAATTAGTTAGTGAATCTTCTTCTTTCTTTCTAAATTCATGGATGATTCTATTTTTTTGTAGTAAATAGCATACATAATAGATAAACATGAAATCAACAACAAATATCTACCTCTAAATACAACTACAAATGAATGAATAAAAGAAGAAAATGATAATGTTGATTGGGTATCCAATAAATTAAATAGTTTAATCATGCAAATAGATGTGGATAGTGCACATCACAGTGATGAGGAAACAATGCTAGTAGGGCAGTCACATACAAAGAGACCAGCTTAAGAGGGAACATAGATCAAACCATGACATGCATACAAGGATAATAAATAATTATAGTATGTTCAACTAGAGATAAGAGATAAACCAAGGCACCTACATGAAATAGTCATATATCAAGTGCAATAACATGATCAAGAGATGGTTTAATCATTAAGAGTCACAACTACCAAGAAATAGAGCATCATGATTACATATGGAAAAAATAGGTGTTACAGGTTTGCATCACACATGCTTAAGGCAAAAGTTTCTAATACAACTAAAGAGAGTAATTAATATGGAAAATTAATCAAATGTAAGCAACATATGGCATTAATTTTGATAGTTTGATCAAAGGACACTTTTGCAGGCACCACCCACCAATCCTGGAAAGGAAATAAAGCCTGTATACCTATATTTGTTTGTCATACCCTTTTTGCAAGGAACTCAAAAATTATTCAAATTAAACAAGTATGAATTGTAAGAGACTAAGAAAGAAGGCAAAGGTGTTACCTCACTAGGATGATAGTAATAATGAGACAAAGAACCATGAAGACTAAATCCAAGGAGACCAGATCTGAACATCCGGGTTCGATCAAATTCAAAAATTGGTTTGCCTTCTTTGCACTGTCAAGTCAACAGCATGAGCATTATTTTGTGTCTAGAGTGTCATCAATGTTTTTAAATGTAGAATAAAATGGTTGTAAGTATGCATTTCTGCCATATGCAAATGATTTTGAGATACAGACCTGTGCAATCCAATCTCCCAAGGAATAGACAGCACCACTTATCGCCATCTTTGCCAAAACAAGATTTGTCATAAAGCGATGTTAGAATAGTTACTAAAATGGTCATAAATTATGTTCTTATAGTAAAAGAATACTTTGACATAAGAAAAAACTACACAATATTAAAACATGACATTGTGCTTTAAAAAATAAAAAGGTACCTGTAACGAAGAACTTCATTTTGACTTGCTAATTGGTTGTCACTATTAACTCTAAGCTTATCTTTAAAGTTTGAGCTTCACTTGGTTTCAAGAATAGTTTAATATTCTCTACTAAACAAGGCCAACCATGTGAAGGTGGAAGCTCATTTGGGCCCTCCCCCCCCCCTAACATCACTCTAAATTCCCCATTAACATTTAATAACATTCATTCATTCATCCATTTTTGAAATATAACATTCAATCATTATAATCACATGATAACATTCATTAACACACAACATTCATGAATAATTCATTAACACAAAATTAATTAACACACAACATTCATGAATAATTCATTAACACATAAAATTCATTAACACACAACATTCATGAAGAATTCATTAACACATCATTCATCAACATTACTAGTACAAAATTACATCCATTAAAACAATGTTCTTTCATTAGAATTTTTTATTTATTATAATCATTTCTTTTTGGGTTTCTTGCTATTTTTTTTAATCATGTAATTTCTAAGAGGAAGATCAATGTCCTCGTCATTCCCCTCCTCTATTGATTCTAATTCCAATGCATGTCTCCTCCTCATCTATTTAGGATCACGAGGTTGCTGCGCCAAAGGGGGGTTTGTTGCAATAACAACTACTTCACGAGTTAAATTCACACCATTTTATATTAGTGAATTACAAGTATTTATTTAAGTAAAAGAACTATAAATCAAAAAATTAATTTAAAAAAACAAAACATATATAGATTTTCTTTACCTGAATGTGTCACATGATCTACATGGTGATTAGTTTGAACATCCTCTAACACTCATTTAGCATGACATGATTCTGTATCCTCTAAAATATACACAAAAAGGTTACACCAAGTTCAATTTAAGTTGTTAAATTGTATTAATAATTACATAATTAGTTTTAAATAGCAAATGAGCACCTCCATCGACTGTACGATGTACATTAGGGGCTTCATCATGCAGTGTATGATCTCTATCATGATTAAGAGGCTGCATTGCAATGTCATGCACATTATTATCAAATAGATTGTTGCTCAAGTATTCAATTTCTAATATATTTTTTGGCATATGTACTTATGCATATGATGCAGGAGACTCTTCAGTTGGGCCAGTGGAAGCTTGCTGTAGGCGTTCAACCATGGCTTGATAACCTTCCTTGAAGGTAATTTTTTTGTGTTCTGTTGTGGCCTCTAAATTAAATTCAGAGTCCTACATTTTTTGATTAAACAAAATTATTTGCATTTTATAAATAATTTTTCTCTACAATTCATTTACTGCTACTTACAATTCGTGCTTTAATTTTTGAATATCCACCAGAGCCAAGTCTGTGCTGCCCAATCTTTTGTAGCCTGGCCTTTGTTGCCTTTGATGTGTCCTGCAACCTATGAAAAGTTCAAAATATGTTAGATGATATAGATATAAAGATCACTAATTAGTGCATTATTACATTGTACTAGTAGTTAATACTATTGTATACCTTCTTCTCTCATTTGCTAGTGTAATTCCTCTTGGAGCATCCCCTTTCTCCTTTGCATCCAAAATGAACTCATTCCAATCCCTCACTGGAATAAAAGGAGGACACTCATACTTTGGGTTCTGGATGAGACTCTTTTTATATGAGTCCCTCATAGTCTTAAGATGTTTGCAAGCTCTTTCTAAAATTTTCTTCTCATCAAAAATATTATTACCAAACTCATGCTCTAAATCTTTAATGAGCTGATCTTTTAATTTTTTGTTTTGCAAGTTCCACCTTTTAAGAAAAAACACAAAATTGTTAGATATAGTAAAAGAAAAGACTCGAATGAAAGGAAAAATACTGTACCAATTAATGATATGAAAAAAAAATAGTGGGATAAAGTTAGTTCACTTATGATGTTCCACCTTGTACGTATGGTGGGTCCAAAGATATGCAGTGTGAGGTCATAAAGCTTCTTATAAAATGAATCATTTCCTGCAAAAAATATCATGGGATAATCAATCCAAAACTTGTTATGAATAGGTAAATGCATATTACAATATAAAAAATAATTATTTAAAGTACTTGGAAGCTTAGGACATTTTAAATGCATTGATTCATTATCGTCAATCAATAATGATGTCTGCATAACTCCCGTGCTAGAAACACAGGTAGATCCAAGAAATGATGGTGAATTATCACCAATACATGTACTCTAATCTATATTTGGCATACCAAACGGTGCCGCTGGTGTATCTCCTACTCCAAAAAAATAATCCATTATGTGATGCACCCAAGATCAAAGTACAAATTATCAAATCATAATTAACACAAAACCAAATATAGCAAAACAAGAATTTACCAGCTGGCATAGATCGTGAAGGCATTGATGTTTGCATGCCCCTTGTTTCTGACATTGCACTCGGCAATCTTGGATGGACGTCCTCAACCTCGTAAGAGGAGTCTCCTACACTTGATGACTTGAACAATACATTGTTAGCAAAGACATTCTAAAATAATAAAAGTAAGAGTTAACTTAAGAAGTTTTTGAATGTTCCAAAGAAAAAATTCCTTGTAACTTGTCAACTAAAGGATTATTTTACTTGAGGTGGCTGGACCTCTGCTAGTACCGGCCTCACTGCGTTGTCCTTGACTAGGTTCTAGATTAGTTGCCAAAAATTCCTGTAACAAGAACACATATTACATATTTTACTCCACAACATAAAAGAGTATAAAATATAAACCTTTATTAAACTTTTGTTATAACTAAAGATTCATTATTGCTTACTTCATAACGATGTGCTTGCACTTTCAATTCAGATAGCCTCTTCATCATCTCCTTGGTTGGAATATTTGCTTCATCCAAAATTTTCATTATTTCTAAATTGATTTTTTTTAAAAAAATTTCCTCAACATAATTGTTACATTAGGCATTTCTGTGATATCATCATCAGAAGGGGTAGCTATTGCCTCTGTACTTACTATAGGTGCTTTTACCCTATCTTGAAGATCAAGTTGTGACAGGAATATTAGTAAAACTATCATAAAAACTCTAAAACTGTAAATAAAATAACGTAATAATATAATATTTTTCAACTATCTAATTTGTACAATTTCAATAAGGTTTACCCTTGCTAAAGAATGGGTGGGAGGAGCATCCTCGTAGCCTCTATCATGTGTGAGATCCATATTGTCCCGTGACAAAGATTAAATATAAAGACTTCAGCAAACTGAAAGCAATAGACTTAGCAAAAAAAAACTTATTAATAAAATGGTATATAGTACTTACCACCCTCATGATAGTAACTTTGTTTGTATCTATGCGATTTAAATGGTAATCTATTAGCAGTTCTTCCCCTGCATTTATTGATTTTATCGCACATACAAAAACTTGATTCCCCTCACGTGCCTCAAATATGCAATTGGGTTGCTTATTAGTTGAGGAAGGTCGCGTACTATTTATAAAACCTGCAATATTACCTATTGCTTTTGGTCTCCCATCAATGTACATTGCTAATCTTTTACTTTGATCATTTTCTTTCCATTGTATATAATTAGCTGATAGTGCATACCTACGCATACTTTTTTTATATTAAACAATCCGCATCCAATCATTGTAATTGTAACATGGACTGACATACTTGAACAATTCAACAACTTTGTTGTAACATACCTCTATCCCATCCATGGAAAATAGGCCCAAACCATGTAATGAGGATGGAGCAATGCGATATATCCTCTCATTAACACAAAAATTAGTGTTAATTGGAGGTAGCTCATTGGGTACCCATTATTTCTCAATGTGTGTGTATCGAAAAGGCACCTTGATGTCGCCTTTGGTCTCATCATCATAAGAACATGACCCCCCATTAGCAAGGAAAAATTGCATGTGTTTATCAAATTTTTTTCTAATCTTTTGACCTCTAGTTGATCTCCTTATTTTAGTTGTACTACATGTAGAACTTTCATCTAGCATTCCCTCGTTTCTCTCATTTGATGTAGATAGATCTAACAAGTACCTATTTGGTGGGTCCTGCAATCCTTCAAATGAGATATTGTCACGTCCCCACTTCAAATATAATTTTGATAATATTTAAATAATATATATAGAATAATCAAGTCATGACCCATACGTACGGTTCTTCTTTGTCTATACGTGAAAGATATAAAATGTACTAAGTTGAAAGTGATTATATAATTGTATTTCTATACGGTTCTTCTTTGTCTATATATACATTATATGATTATATAATATGTCTATTTATAACATACGTGCTCAGTGATAAACAAGAAGAATATAAGAAAATTATGTCTATTTATTGACTTATACCTGCTGATCCATGTCACTGTGCATGATTCACACCAAAGGGGTTAAATTTCCTGCATATGTTAATCATTTATCTTAAGTTAGCTAAAAATTACATGATACATATGCTACAAATAACTTAGAAGACAACATGAACAATATGCAACATCGTAAACATGAATAAATTTACCTTATATATGGAATGCAAGATCGTCAACAGAAGGGGTGATGATGTCTGTAGTTAATTACCTATTTGCAAAAAGGGTGATAATCAAACACAATATATACATGTATCAGTAGCAATTAATTGAGCATCGTAAGTAAAACATTGGTAATTATAAATCACATATGTTGTAATCATTAGAATTGAACACAATAAATATGTAATCATTACAATTGAAAGCAATAAATCATGTCAATCATTTCATTGATCATTTCAATTATGTCATTGATCATCATCATCATCATCATCATCATCAACATCATCTTGATCTTCATCATCTGCTTCTTCATCATCTTCAATATCTTCTTCTTCCATAACATTATACTTTATCGGCCTTCCTCTTGGATCATGTCTAACAACAAATGACCAACCCTATTTATGTGGAACCTCTAAGTAAAACACTTGCTCACATTGGCTTGGAAGAACATAGGGCTCATCTCCAACTGGTTCAAACGACCTTGTATTAATCATTGTAAATCCATTATCATGTTGCATAATAGTTCTATCTGGATCATTTTGATTCAGTCGTAGCCTGTACCATTTGACAATGAATAGAACTACTTTGAAAGAGTTAAAGTTGCACTCAATTATATCATCCAAGATGCCATAGTATCAATTTTGAGATTGTTGAGGATGTATGTCATTTCTAGATGATATATTGGCGACCTCAAAAACCGTAGTTATCCCAGAATCACAAGTTTTCTTTGTGTCATCCAACTTTTTTATGCAAAATTTATAGCCATGACAGTACATAGCTTTGTGGTGCTTGACCTACAATTTTTCAAGCATGTGTAAATTATTTGCATTGTGAGTTGATAAGAAACATACGAGTCATGATCATTAATAAATTTGTACATACCTCTCCACCTCTTAAACCATGTGCTAGATCAATTACCATTGGCGTAACATTGGAATCTCCATTACGATGAGCTTCTCTAACCAATGAAGCAACACCTTCCCATGTTAATGAGAAACTATTTTGTTGACATCATTCAATCCATACCGTCATCCAATCAAGATTGTTCACAATATACAAATGTATTGCATCCCACTCTTGACCAACTGTATAAAAAAAAAACACTAATTATAAATAACTTATATTGAAGATTTATAAGAATTAATTAACTACAATAACATCTTAGATTTACCTCTCACTTTCCTCAATCTACCTTTTCCCATCAAGTACTCTTCAAATTTGTTAATGGAGTTGGGATCCCAAATATGATCTACATGGATCTTTGCTGCAAACTTAGGAAGATATTCACTAATGTACACCATGGTCTGGTATACCATATATCCCTCCACCATAGAACCCTCAGGATGTGCTCTCTATCGAACCAAGCCTTTCAAAAATTTCAAATGCCTCTCAACCATCCACATTGACCTAGTTGGTACAGGTCCACACAATTAAATCTCCTCAACTTGATGTATGAGGTAGTGTTCTTGTGCATTGAAAAAAGTTGAAGGTAGACACTTTTGCATTTCACACATAAGAAGAGGAATTTTTATCTTCTAATATTTTATATCTTCTTTATTGATTTCTTTAGATGACAACCACCTCATGTATTTTCCAAGATCATATATAACTTGTTTGACACTGTTAGTGAAGTGGTGTGGGAGAGATAGAGGTAGAATGTACTGCAATATTTGTAAAATGATCTTGTCAATATTTTATAAAAGAATGCAATGAAAACTACATGCAGTATACAAATATATAGTGAATACAAAATAACATGAATTACCTTAATAAATATATGCCAATCATGTGTTTTCATCCCTAACCCAAATTCACTTTTCTTTGATATGAGATCGTTTATGTTCGTAGCAAATCCTGTGGGAAATCATATTTTTTTAATGACTTCTTTTATAGCATTGCTCTACTTCTCTGACAATAACCAACTAAGGGCACTTGTATCAATCTGGTCTCCATTGTTATTTGATCGAATGACATTTCTCATTGCATGGTTGGATTCTTCAATGTCACTACAAATTTTGACAATTTGGTCTTTGTCATGCCTTCCATCCAAGATTTTCCATAATGTCTCTGTTACATTCTTTCCAATATGCATAGGATCAAACAAATGCACGATTGAGAGTTGCTTGTAGTACGACAACCTAGTAAATTGCGTAGGATAACTTTTTAGTCCTTTTGGAAGTTGGTCATTGATGCCTTGATGACCTTCACAAGCATCAATTACATCATCAGTAAGCAAAACACAATATCAAAATATAAATTTGAAACAAAAACCATCAGATGGAATGACATTACCTCGATGATTTATTTTATTGTATGTCGACTTCCATAGGCGAGGTGTCATTCTCTGTGGCTTTGATGTAGTCTCTTCTTTCCCATTGAAAAGATGTTTTTCGGTAATTCGGTACTTATGATTTATGTGGAGAAAGTGTCTATTATCATCGAACACCTGCTTTCTTAAACTTTTTGAATGACGAGATTTCATCTTTGGACCACAAACTGGACATGCAAATTTTCCCTTTGTCTAAAGACCTACAAGATCATGTATAATTGGATTAAATATGTTAACTTTGTGTTAGCACTATAACATACCAAAAAAGAGGTGTTAAGAAGAGAACATACCACAAAAATGTGTTAGCCCAGGGGCATCATGTATTGTCCATACAAGCATTGCATGGAATTGAAATTGTCTTTGTCCTATTGGTCTAGAGATGTCATACATAGTGACCCCATTCCATAATACCATGAACTCATTGATAAGGGGCTCAATATATACATTGATATCTTTAACTTGGTACTTACCTAGTTGAATGAACAAAAACATTACATAATTATTATGACCATTTTAATGGATTATTTATAATAAATTAATTTAGATGACCATTAAATCAAAAAATACCTGGAACAATCAGTGCCAACATTATGTGCTCCCTCTGTATGGACAACCAAGGAGGAATGTTATTGTTGATAACAAAAACAGGCCACACCGAGTAAGTAGATCTCATCTCTCCAAACGGATTGACACCATCTGCTGCCAATGAAAGCTTGAGATTATGAGGTTCTTCTTTAAAGTGTGGCCATTTTTCCTCTATTTCCTTAAATGTCAAACCATCCACAGGCATTCACATAATGTCATCTTGACTTCTATTGCATGAATGGTAATCCATAAATTGTGCCAAGCTATTGCACCTGAATAATCATTGCAAACGTGGAATAATGAGAATATGTCGAAGAACCTTGCGAGGCACCTTTTTTGTTATTCAATTTGATTGATATCTACTAATATGACAAATAGGGCATTTTGGTTCAAATTTATGTTGTTTATGATATATAATATGATCATTCAGACATGCATGTATCGTTTGATACTCCATTCCAATATCTTTCATAATGGCAGATAATTCTCGGTACGAGTGAGGTAGAATGTTTGATGGTGGTAACAAACTCTCACCTATCAACCTACGACCAAAAATATAATTTGTTAATTTAAAAAATATTAATTGCTACACGATTCACCCAATGTTAATTGTAAGGGAATTACAACTAAAATAATGAAAAAAGATGACATACCTTACCATACATGTCATTGTTACGTTGGAAAAACCATTCATAACCTTCAAGTTCACCAACAACAATACAACGGCAAGAAGAGTTGTTTTGGAGCCTTCATATAGGGGCTCGTGTGCCTTCTCAAGTATAGGTACATCAAGGTCTGCGTCAACAACAACATCATCATCATCATCTTGATCATCGTGATCTTCATCATCATCATGGTCTTCTTCCATGGGATCATTACCTTCTACTTCTATATTCACACCTCCATGTTCCCTCATTTGGAAATCCACATTCTCCGGATTGTCATGGTCCATAACATGAAACTCAAGGAGGTTGACCTATATGAAAATGATGACCTTATATTAACCATGACCATGATGTCATCATCAAATCATGTCTTATGTATTTTATAAATTATTAAAATACATACCAATGGACGAAATTTGTTTCCCCCTTCAATGTGACCATGTTGCCTACAATGTTCCTCAGCTGTTTTGATTAGATATCTTCGAGTCTTTAAGCCCTTACAAATTTTTCAAGGACAATAACATTTTTCATCACCTTTTCTTTTTAAGTTAGACCACAGTCTAGCAATTGTCTCCCTATTTTTTTGTGCATTGATATCGTCAGACATGGTCTTTCTTGAATGGAATGACTCGTTGGTGGAAGAAGGATGATTTGTTTGCAACCTACAGATACAAATCATTACTAAACAACCATTTTCTCAACTATAATTTTCTCAATGCAAAGGGACATTTATCATACCAAATCAAAGTTTAGAAATGGACGGTTCTAATGATTTGCCTTTACAATAGCAATAGAGGGTGTATAGATAGAAAAATAGTTGTAAAGAGTAGATTTAAATAAATAAAATCAGGTAAATAACTAGGGAAACTGAATAACATTGTAGGACTCCTTACCTCCATATATAGGCTGCTCTTAAGTAATGAAAACACAAAGAAACCTCTCCTAATCATATGAATACAAGCATGGATTTTTTTATTTCATTGTTAACTTGAACACCCTATTTCAAATAGAACATTATCATAAAATCTCGTAGGCCTTAATTTTTTGTATTTTTTTAATGACATTAACATGGCAACTTTCCAAAGTTAATTTTTTGTATTTTTTTAATGAAATTAACATGGTAGAGACTGAGACTAACCCGCCTAACCATTGAGGTGAAATTTTCTTGTACTTTGTGAGTTTAGTAACTAGGCTATGACTTTCATGACATGCATCATTACACAATTGCTTTCCATGATGTGTAGTGTGCCTATGCTTGGATAGAAACACTTGTATTATAATTTTTTCACAAACTAATTATAGTTTAAATTTTCATAGTGCATAGGATTGAAACTAAGCATCTCTTACTTCCACCTAACCAAGAGTTAGATTAGAATTATAATTAAAAAGAATCAAGTTTTTATGCAGGCATTTCATTGATCAATTTCCTTCCATTCTTTCTTCATCCTTCATGTTGTTTCCTTCCAAAACTTGGTTGAGTTGGATTAATAGTAGCAGGTTTAGTTTAAAGTCTTTGTTATATCAGCAGGGGCAACTATCTTTAAATAGGGTTATCCATCGATATTTGGCAGGGTTCTTGATTTCATCATGTCTTTCATGTTTTCCTACAATCCTCTTTGATTTTCAAGCATTATCTCTACGTTCACCTAGGTTTCCATGTTTGGTAGAAACACTTTCAACACAAAAATATTTAGAAGAGGTCCATTCACTATCATGGATAGATGAATTTATTGATTCTCAGAGTATGCAATCACTATTACCGAGTAGTCATATTGCTACAAAGATTGATTGTCTCAAAACAATCGTGGTCTGCAATGGAAAAGTAGTGAGATTGATTGTCTCAAAAGATGCTATGAAGAACACTTTGCTTAACAAATGCTTTACATAGACAAGAGACAATGCATGAAGGAGCCCAAAAAGGAAAGGCAGCCAAGAAGAAAATAATATGAAGAAATAATGCTGAGCTAGGATAGAAAGCCATGAAATCAGTTTCATGATAGCTTGAAGTAAAGATTGGATGCAAAGGACACTATGGCTCAATAGGGGTTATAAGAGAGATCAAGTCACAAAATGATAGACTCGTGAACATAATGATATTCATGCAATGAAGGTAGGTGCTTTGACAATCAGTAGCTAGTGTGACAGGTTGACCAATACATAGCAAAAACTTTCATATTGTTACTTTGGACCAATACTGTTAAACATGACGTACCCTATTTCAATGCATGAAAAATGCTCAATTTAACAAAGGAAGTACCACTCAATGACCTCCTATCAACCCCAACTCCTGGAAAGTATGGGTTTATGTCTTCAATTTCTCAAATCCCGAAGGAATTAGACTCCAGTGCTCTGCAATTACAAAACCCCTAAATTTTGACTCCAAACCCTGGTTTTTAGGGCTTCTTCAATCTCCCAGTTCTACACACTCCTACAAAAAATTGATGATGGATTCACATTCACTTCAACCTCCTAAGGTGATCCCAATCATAAAAGTTATCCCTTGTTTGGGCAGAATACTCACTACTATATTTTAGCATTAATCTTCAATGCCCTGTCTCACTGTTCTGGTTCGTGATCACCTAAATCTCACTTGGATCTGCATATGCATAGTTAGAGACATATAATATAGGTTAAAAAATGTCATTCCATGAATGTTAGGCCTCTACATTCATGGAATGACTCCCATTCTCCTAAAGTCTTACTATGGTGACAGGAACAATTAAGGAAAAATGTCTGATATACAATTGGCGCAACAACAATTCAGTGAAGAGATAAACTCATTCAAAACAATTAATTTCAATAGAAAAATCTATTTATTGACACATCAAACCAATCACCTTGAAGATTCAAAAAGAAAATGAATGAATTTTGCAAAGATAGAGAAGTTTATTTTATTAATGCTCACCAGTCTATACACCAGATTTCATTTGAGGGTCTTATCAAAAGACAATAAATACTTAAGAAAACATGATTGTGGTACCCTGTTGAGGTGAATAGTCGGGTGAAATAACATTTGACCATGATAGGTGTTGAAAAAATTAAGCTTATTGATTCATAATGGTAGGGATTTCTAGTCTTGTGCCTTCAAGAAGACTATGAAAAGCTAGAAACACGGTTTGTTTTGATAGTCCACATGCAAAGGGCATAAACTTTTTGGTCTAGCTTCTAAAGTTGTTGTTGTGACCTATAAAAAGATTTCAATATATGCAAGACAATACATCTTTGTTGTCATAGACTATATTTTTTGATTAATAATTTATTCTCTTGGCATTACTTTGCGCATTGAAATCAAGATTATTATAAAAATGTTTTGCGGGGTCTTGTGAGGAGAGACAATCCATGAAGTGCAAAAGCACAATATTTTACTGCCTTTTTGCCTTGGCATTTGTCATTATTTTTGAGAAATTCAGTCTATAAAAGGATGGTGAACATAAATGACAATCCAATAGATGGAAATTCAAGTCCCATAAATATCAGTGGACAGTGCTAAAAAAAATTTATGACAGCCTTCATGTTGAAGTGACAGTCTTGCCTAAGAAAATAGTGGACAATTGTAAGTCCAAACATTAAGGTTGTGCAGAAACAGTCTATAAAAGCTTACAATCAAGACAAGAACGACCTTTAAAAATGTTGGATGGCATGTTGATAATGGTTGCCATATAGAAATAGAAAAGGAAAACCATAGAACAATCATTCCTAAGAAGAATTTAAAAGGCTAAAATGGAAGACAATCTAAATGGCCATGTGATAATCACAAATGTTGTTGGAGTTGAACAAAGCAAACTAGGCCAAGGGAATGATGAACTAATAGGTATAATAGTCAATGTTAAACAAGTTGGTGTTAAAAGAACGTTGATCTCAAAGGATTTTTAGTTAACTGTGAAGGTAAAATTTTGAAGATAGCTGAAGACAACCAACAATCGAAGTATAGCCACAAGAAACATCACAATGAGGACAATCATGGACAATCTGTTAAAGAGGCTGAAAGGTAGTGAAAAACTACACAAACAAAATCACTTCAAACAACTTTAGCTTGAGTAAGCCCAATTCACTACACAAACAAAATCACTTCAAATAGTGAACAATAATACCAACTTAGGTCTGGCAAGTTCTTTAGTTTGGATACTTTCAGATTCAAAACACTGTCCTATCTAACAATTGCTTTCCTACGTAGTTTGTAGAAATCCTCCAAGTAACATTGTGACCCTTTATCACTAGTATCAATAATACACTATTTTCTTTAGCCAATTCTTTACTCTTAGATAGATTACTAGTTTGTTGATATGTTTTGGTTACAAGCATACAAACTTATAAGTTACTTCAAACTCCCGAACATTGAATACTTTGATTTCCCACTGGTTCTCGATTGGTCTTCCACAGTGATTTTCTCTATAGATCTATTGTGGGATTATGGTCTTAAACACTTGGCATAAAATCATTGATTCCCTTATTTTATTTAGGTTCTACAAACAATAACAAACAATCTCATCCAGTGCACGCAACTAATTTCTGGGCATTTCAACCTAGTTGGTCAAATTAGGTTGGTGTCGACTGAAATGAATTGTGAGAGGGTACCTAAGACTGGTGTTATTGTTGTATTAATCCCTTTTCATTCACTGTTGCAGACATTTATTTACTTCAGTGGTTCCACACATTGATTACACCCAAACTAGGGCATCGACCATGAAGCGCAGTTAATGTCTTTCCCAATTCTGAGCACTGAACAAGTTAAATAACATTACCCTAATTTGTTTTTTCATCCAACGGCATGGGATCTCCGTGATGAAAGCACAAATTAGGGCCACAACTTCATAGCAGAGTCGACACGGTGGTTTTGAGTTCGGTCTGCCAGAGCGTCTCATAGTTTTGGAAATTTAAATCCAATGCAAGTGAACTAGGATGACTTAACGGGATTCCTTTTTAACAGACCACGACACATATTCCTCACGGTCGACTGTGGCAATCATGAATAGTTTAGGTAACAGGATACCATTCCCGTGAGTGTATTTGAGTACACTTCAACATTGTAGAATTATAATAATGACTTGCTAAAATATAAAAAACTACATGTTCATTTCATTACAAAAGTTGACTGTGCAAATTAATACAAACAAATTCTTCACAGAGCACTAACACCGTGTTTGCATCAAAAAATTTGCTTTGCAACAGTAAGCAGCTATTATGAATTAACACTGACAATACTTGACAAAACAAATGGAAACAAAAATAACAAATAACAAAGATCAAAGCACATACCTCCTTCGCTTCTACCCTGTTCTAGCTTCTACCTCCTTCACGCACCCTAAAATGAAGTGCTCAAATGAAGTTTCAAACCTTTTTTTTTTACTTTAAGTTATGCCCGTGTTGGTCTCAATTTCGACCAACACAGTGTTAGTCAAAATTGAGATGAACATGGGCATGTATTAAAAAAAAACAAAAGTTTTCCTTCTATAATGTGACCAACCTAAACATTTTTATTTGATGGTCGAATTGTTTAGTTGAAATTTAACGTCAAATGTACTAGTGAGATTTTAACGAGCTGCATAGAGCTTTAAAGGATGATTTTTTTTCATATGCAATATTTGCAGTCTTATTTACACTATAGAAAAAGGAGTAGTTTGGATCCATATATTAGATATCTTATAGGTTGTGGAAGGAGAAAAATAGATCTTAAGGGGGGGATTTTAGTTCCACTATTAATAATTCAAAAAAAAGGGGGAGGTCTACCAAACATTAGATAAGTACATCTGGACTTCCAAGCCTTTTTAGACAAGAATACTCTTTGGGATATTGTCATGTAGGAAATGGAACATACACATGAACTACTAGAAGATCTAGTTTCACTTATATAGTAGAAAGACTAGATCAATTTATTCTCTTTGGGGATTGGGGCTGGAAAATGAAAACACATGAAGCCACCATAATACCATTGATAGGATTAGATCACTTTCTTGTCCAAATAATCATGAAATCAAAAGGCCCCTCAACGTACAAATCTTTCAAATTTGAAAACATGTGGTTAAGAGACCTGTCATTATAGGATTAATAAGGGATTTTTGGGAAGAATTCAAGATTAAAATTCACTCCTACCTCTATCAAGTTAGTCAAAAGCTCAGTCGTGTCAAGAGGAAACTTAAAACTTGGAATTAGAAACACTTCAAGAATATTTTTTAGGAGAAAGAGAGGGTGGAAGGAGAGTTGGTTGCATTAAATGAGCATGTAATTACAAGTGGAATGAGCTTGACTAATTTTGAAATAGAAAGACAACTCAGATAGGAACTTATTGAACTAATATCTAGAGAAGAATGTTATCAAAGATTAAAATTGGGAGAGATTTAGCTAAAAGAGGGTGATATGAGTACTAAACACTTCTATAGAATGACTACCTCCAACAAGGGTAGGAAATGAATTGTAGAACTATGAAGGGGGGATGCAACTGAGATACAATTGATTGAGGATGAAAATAAAAAAGTTTTCATGTACTTTGAAAGGGTTTATAATGGGGATAGTCAAGCAAGTAGAGAAGACTGTGTCAATATTCTAGGCAACATACTACATGTTTTTTTAGAAGAGGACAATAGGAAACTCTATAAGGATATAATGAAAGAAGTGAGGGTAGACAAATTTCAAATGAATCTTGATAAATCTCCTAGACTAGACAAGTTTCCTCCTAGTTTATTCTAGTATTTTTGGGACACAGTGGGAGATGACCTACATAAAGTAGTAGAGGAATCAAGAAGGAAAACCACCTGACTGGGTGCTATGAACCACACTTTTTTGGCCCTATTTCCAAAGAAAAAAGATACAAAGAGTATGAATGACTTTAGACCTATTACATTATGTGATACAATCTATAAAAGTATAAAAAATAATTGCTAATATATTGAGGGAGATTTGAAATAAGGTCATATAAGAATAAAAAATAAACTTCTCCCTAGGAAAAAACATTGCTAGGGGCATTATTGTGGCTCATGAGGCAATACACATGACAAGGTAGGAAAGAATGGAAAGAATGATAGCTAAAATTGATATCCTCAAAGCATATGATTTGCAGGATAGGGAGTTCTTTCTTGGAGTATTAGAAAGATTTGGTTTCATTGAGACTTGTATAAGGTGGATAAAAGGACTAATTGGCACCCAAAAAAAAAATATTATTAACGGAGCCTCCCAAGGCTTCTTCTCATCTACCAAAGGAATCAGACAAGGTAACCTACTTTCCTCCTTTCTTTTCATCCTAATGGTTGAGGCCCTTAGAAGAAGAATTAGACAACCCAAATTGGAAAGCAAATGGAAATGAATGATTTTTACTCTGGGCACCATTGTGGTCACTCACCAAAAATTTACTAATGATACTATTTTTTGGGGAAGCAAGCCAAATAGAGGCAAGAATAATGTGATCTCTACTAGATAGTTATTGTAAGTCATTCAAGAAAGTGTCAATTAAAGGAAATATGAAGTTTTCTTTTTGAATAGTCAACCTAGATTATAGATTGATATTGGTTGAATCTTGGATATCAAGATAGAAAACTTCACTAGCACATTTTTGGGGATGCTACTTTTCTTAGGAATTAACAAAAAATACTATTGGAAAACTCTCATAAATAGTTGCAAGAACATAATGGATCCATAGAGAGGGAAGTGGATATCATTAGTTGGAAGAATCCTCATCCTTAAATTAGTTCTATCCTCTATCCAATTTTATTCAATGTCTTACATGAGGATATCAAAGGAAGTAAAGGATATTTTAATATAGATCATGAGAAGATTCTTCTAGAGTGGAACCAAGGAGTGGCATAAATTCCTTCTCATCTCATGGGATAAGATTTGTTTTCCACAAGATGTGGGCATGGAAAGAATTAAATAACTGAGTATAATGAACTAGGACATGGAGGCCAAATTGGTGTGGAACATATTCAAGCACTAGTACATTTGGGGCATATTTCTAACGGGCATTCGTCAGAATTTTGACATGAAATTGTTAAACTTTTGACAAATGTCACCATCAAAAAATTTTCATTGAAACATCTGATGACACTTGCCAGCATCGACATTCCAACACTAATATGTGTTGGCTTTTCGACAATAGGTTACATTTGAGGATATTGTTTGTCCCACAACATCATCGTCGGTGGAACTTGACATGCATTGGAATTTCAACATCAGCTAGGGGATTCCATTCTGACAAGGATGTTGTGTGTTTGATGAAATCCTCATCAGTGGAATTTGATAGGTTGTCATCATTCTAATGGTTGTCAGGGGATGCATATCCTACAAGGATGTTGTCAGACATACAACATCCTCATCTATAGAATTTGACAGCTCTTCAGACATCTGATGACTGTCAAGGTTGTACATCTGATGAGTATGTTGTTGGACATACAACATCCTCGTCAGTAGAATTTGATATGTCGTCAAAATTTTGACACCAATTTTTTTTTAAAAATAATACAACACAAAATTTATATCAAATAAGAGAGTAGCTAAAGATGCTAATATTCATGCAATAGGAGAGGCCCAAAATAAAGGTACTAATATTCATGCAATAGGAGAGGCCCAAAATAAAGGTACTAATATTCATGCAATAGGAGGTGCTAAACATCATTTTTATGGCATCCCTATCCTATTTGACCAGTTTGACCCAACATTGACCCCTAGGGCTTAATAGGCCAAATGGTTACATAGTGGCTCATTGGGCCTTAAAATTAAAATCTAATGCATGAAAAGACGTGTAAGTCTAGACATATTTATTGAGTCTATTTTGTGAAAGCCAAAAGGCCAATTTTCAAATGTAAGGAATATGATCCATAATGTAATCACTTGGCCTATAAGGCCCTAGGTTGGTCAAACTAGTCAAACTGGTCAAATAGGGGTAGGTGAATAGTGCATTGCAATAGTGTCAAAGTAGGTGAATAGGGCATTGGAATAGTGTTTATAGGTTATTTCAGTCATGTTTGCAAGGTTTCTAAGGTCAAAATATGTAAAAATGTCAATGTTGCAAAAGTTTTCAATGACAAATTTGTAACATTTGCATTACTATATGGCCTAATTGAAGACCAATGACCAAGTTGGTTAAAAATTGGTGCAGGAACACCTAGGAAATAGGCTAAGTATCATATCCTACCTTTTGGCTTGTACCAATTCTATCTAGATCAGAAGGTTAATAAAGACCCTAAGAGGGTCTATGTGATGTGGTGAAGTTAGTTGGTTAGGTTAGTTTTTGTTTGGCTTAGTCAAGCTTGAGATGGGAGCCAAGTTGTACATAAGGGCTAGTATAGTCCGAGAAAGTGGAAAAGAGCCTAAGGTTGAAAAAGACCTCAAAATATTAGGAAATGGCTAAAATAAGCCTAAAATATTCTTGAGGATGTGTTTATAACATCTTAGTAAGTTTGAAGTGTTTAAGGAGTGAAGGAAATCAAGAAAACAAAAGTTGCTAAAAAGTTGTCATGGCAACGTTTGTAACTTTGCAAAGTTTCATGACAACTTTTATCCTAAAGAGATTGAATGATGGAATTAGGTCTAAAGGAGGTCCTAACCATCCACACACATGAGAAAATACTATTTAAACCCCAAAAATCTTGAATCCTGAAGTTGGACAACTTTTGTAATTACTGGCATAAGCAATCAAACACTGTCATAGACAGTTAAGCTATAGTTTCTTGTTTCTTTGCACAAATAGGATCTTATGGATTATATTTTTGTAGTTTTAATAGTTTTACTTCATTTCTACATAGGAGTGTGTGTTTTTAATCAGTTTTGTAGGTTATTTGTTTATTGGTTTGTTCCTGCCAGTTCATTGGCCTATACATAGGAACAGTCTAAAAAATGGATCCCCCATAAAATCCCATTGTGTGTTCATCATGAACTTTTGGTACATGGAATTGGAGTCAATGTATAGTGTACATAATAAAGAAGGAGGTCTGAATTTGTTTTTTTCTATATTTGTGACCTTTCCCTAGGTGAGCTCAGTCAATGCCCGACTAGGAACAAAGAGGTTGTTTGTAAGTTTACTTGCAGGGGTGAATATTAAATCTAGATCCAAGAAATTGGAGATGAGTATGAAGATGAGATAGAGACCCAATGAAGAGATAGAGTCTTTTCTAATCTATTTGGAAAGCATTTCCTTTTAGTGAACATAGAGCTCCTAGAAGCCCTAAAAACCCTCATCAAACCCTCATAGTTTGGATAGGGTACTGTACGGAGGCATAGAGACCCAAGACCTATAAAATATCTTAGGGTTTCCTAATTTATTAAAGAATCCATAATTTTTTTGGCAAGTTCTTAAGAGATATTTTGAAAGAAAGCCCAAAAACCTGGAATAGGAGACCTAATGGTGGGCTCAAGGGCTACGAGGCCAAGCTAGACAATTTGGTGAGATCGGTAAAGAAGAGATGAATATATATGGAAAAAGTGTGTCAAGAATTGGTTAAGGAGATGAATTTGAATACCTTGACACCCCTACAAGATTCTGCACTTTCTTAGAAGGTTGAGTACACTTGGTTAGATGGAAGTGTGCATGAGAAGGGGGGTGTATTTTGAACATTGATAGGTCACCTAGAGAGTGAGAGTAGTTTTACTTTGATTGAGGACATTGAGAGAAGTCCTTAGGAGACAAGGGAGTACCTTGTGAGACCCTAATCAAGGGATTGGGGAGTTGGTGAGTTAGTAACCTAGGTTGGTCCTAACAGGAGAGTTTGGAAACTAGTGTGATCCTATTAGATTGGTATCAAAGCCTAAAATATTAGGCTAGAGGATAATTGATGTTATATTCAGCTAAATCAATAGATTCATCAAAGACAGTTATAAATGCAGAGTTGGCCAAGAAGGTGGAAGACTAGGAGGAGGAGAATAGACTCCTTAGGGAAAGGCTAGAAGAGACAGAAAGAAAACTTGGTGTAGTGGAGACTGAGAAAAAATTAGTTAGAGAGAAAGTTAGAGAGGTGGAAGATAAGGGTAAAGAGATGGAAAAAGATGACAAATTACCTAAACTAGAATATATATTAGAGGAAGAACCCTTCTTGAGATAATTTAAGGCCATGAGTGGCAAGTCTCTAGAAGGAACACCACTATTTAGTGGAAAGATGGAAGAAAAATTAGTCATGGAGTGGATAGAAGGAATGGAGAACTACTTTGAATGTAAAGGTATCAGTGAAGCCCAAAGTGTTAGAGTGGCTAAGTTGAGGATGAGAGGAGTTTCCCTCACATGGTGGAGGTTTGTGCAAGATGAGAGGGTAAAAGATGGAAATAATCCCATTGCCAATTGGAAATGTATGGTGGAAAAGATTAGAGAGACCTATTTGCTAGATGATTATGAGGTGCAACTACATAAGAAAAGATAAAACCTAAGGCAAAAGGACCTTGAAGTGAGTGCCTGTATAGAGGATTTCCACAAACTATGTCTTAGGTCACATGTGATGAAAGAAGAAAGCCTAAAGGTGGCTAGGTATTTAAATGGCCTAAGGTGGAACATACAAGAGGAAATAAGCCTCTTAATCCCAAGAAAATTCCACCAATTCTATCAACTTGCTCTCAAGGTAGAAGAGAAGCTAAAGAAGAAGCATACCTCAAGCAACTGAGGTAGAGGCAAAGGGAGAGATGGTAGAGGTCATAGAGGAAGATTTAGAGGAAGACATTCAGAACAAAGAAACCAAGGTGAGACTAAGCTCACATAACAACAAGGAGAAGTAACCAATAATAGAGGTGGTTACAATAGGGGTAGAGGCTCAAATAACAACTACAAATGAAGATCAAGTGGCCAAGGAAGAGGATCTTAATTCTCTTCCATAAAGTGTCACAAATTTCATCAGTATGGACATCTTGCATATAGGTGTCCTGAGAAAATTTCATCATCCAAAGGTGGAGAGAAAAGAGTGAGTTATGTGCAAGAAGAGTCCTCAAGTAGCAAGATTGTTGAAGTAGCATTAGATTCAAAGGTAGGAGATAACCTCATGATTATGAGAACTCTCATTAAAGAACCAGTCATAAAGGAACCAAGAACAAGAGATCATTGTTCAAGATCAAACACAAGATATTAGGTAAAGTTTGCAAGATCATTATTGATTTTGGATCCATTGATAATATAGTTTCTAATGAGACAGTCAGTAAATTAAATTTTCAAAGGATTCCATACACTAACCCCTAAAGGGTCACTTGGTTGAACAAGGGTCAATATGTACTAGTGAATGAACAAGCTTGGGTAGACTTCAACATAGGGAGGTATAAGGATAAAGTGTTGTGTGATGTACTACCCATGGATGCTTGCCATCTTTTATTGGGAAGACCCTGACATTTTGATAGGCAAGACATTCATGATGGAGCCAAAAACTCACACTCTTTCAAGAAGGATAGAGTCACATTTAGAATTTAGTCAATCCTAGAAGAAGGATAAGTGAAAATAGTAGGTCCTAATTTACTCTTGGTGGGAGAAAAGGAGTTCCTAAACACACTAGAGGAAGGTGAAGGAATGGGATATGCCTTAGTTTTGAAGCCTAAAGATGAAAAAGTGGAGAAGAAGCTAGATGTACCCATAGAAATTTAGGAGTTATTGGGATAGTATAAGGAGATAGTTAGTGATGGAAAACCTACCACCCTACCACCTAAAAGATCTATAATCAATCAAATATATTTCATACCAAGAGTATCCTTTCCCAACAAAGATGCCTAAAAAATGACCCCACAAAAAATGAGGAAATTTCCAAGCATATACAAGAATTACTTGACCAAGGCCTAATAAGGAAAAGTATATGTCCTTGTGTAGTCCCCATAGTCCTAGCCCCAAAGAAATAACGTACTTGGAGGTTGTCTATAGATTTTAGGGCCATTAATAGAATCACCATAAGGTATAGGTTCACAATCCCAAGAATAGAGGATTTGATGGATCGCCTATGGGAAGCCAAATATTTCTCAAAGATTGACCTTAAAAGTGGATACCACCAAATAATAATTAAGGAGGGGGATGAGTGGAAAATGGCTTTCAAGACCATAGAAGGCCTATATAAATGGTTAGTCATGCCCTTTGGGTTGTCTAATGACCCTAGCACCTTCATAATGATAATGAATAGTGTTAAATGACTTCATAGGTAAGTGGGTGGTGGTATACCTAGATGAAATTCTAATTTTTAGTAAGACTAAGGAAAATCATTTAATGCATTTACAAGTGATGTTACAAAGGTTGCATGAGGAAAAGCTAACCATCAATTTGGACAAGTGTGAATTTACAAAATAGGAATTGGTGTGCCTTGGTTTTGTTTTATAACAAAGGAACTTGAAAATGGATACTAGAAATGTGGATGCAATCATAAATTGGCCTACACCTAAGTCTACTATAGAGGTAAAGAGCTTCCATGGTTTGGCAAAATTTTATAGGAAGTTCATTAGGCAATTCAGTGAGATATGTGCACCAGTCCTAGACACCATAAAGGGAGGCATGAAAGCTAAGTTTCAGTGGAATTAGAAAGCCAACAAGGGTTTTGAGACCTTGAAGAGGAAGATAGCTATCCAACCAATCCTAGTATTCCCTAGTTTTGAGAAACTATTCATAGTTGAATGTGATGCCAACAATATTGCTATAGGAGCAGTCCTAAGTCAGGAAGACAAACCAGTGGCCTTCCATAGTGAAAAGTTAAGTGATAAAAAAGGAAGTACTCCTCATATGAATTGGAGTTGTATGCATTGGTCCAAGCCTTGAGAAAATCGGCACTACCTCCTCCCTAAATAATTTGTAGTATGTATAGATAACCAAGCTTTAAGATTTCTAAACTCACAAGACAAGCTCATCCACAAACATATGAAGTGGGTGGATTATATCCAAGCCTAAACATTAAAAATCAGGCATAAGAAAGGACAAAAAAATAAAGTGGCAGATGCTTTGAGAAAAAGGCTCTTGATAGTCCATGAAATAAAATTAAGGAGTATTGGTATAGACCACTTCAAGGAACTTTACCCAGAGGATGAAGACTTCTCAACTGCTTACAAGGTATGCAAAGAGTTTCAAAATCATTTCCATAGTGAGTATTTTGATTTCACTCTTCAAGAAGATATTTTCCTTAGGGTAGGGAAACTTTGTGTGCCTAGAGGTTTAATGAGAGAGAACCTAATCCAAGAAAAGCACAATGGATCACTTAGTGGACATTTTGGTGTTCTCAAAAGCTTATAATTGGTTCAAAGGTACTACTATTAGCCCAAGATGAACAAAGACATCAAGAGGTATGTGGAAACTTGTATTGTCTATCAGAAAGCTAAGGGAACTTCATAAAATGTAGGGTTGTATCAACCCCTTCCAATGCCTAATAGACCTTGGGAGTGTCTTAGTATGTATTTTGTTGTAGGGTTGCCCAAGACAAAATAGGGTTTTGATAGTATATTTATGATTGTCGACAGATTCAAAAAAATGACCCATTTTGTGCCATGTAAAACCACTCATGATGAATACCATATTGCTAACTTTTTTTTTAGAGAAGCAATCTGGATACATGGTCTACCTTTGAGTATTGTGTCAGATAGAGACTCCAAGTTTATGAGTCACTTTTGGAAGACCTTGTGGAAAAATCTTGGCACCAACCTTTCTTTTGGGTCTTCATACCATCCCCAAATAGATGGACAAACCGAAGTTGTTAATATGAGTTTGGAAAATCTCCTAAGATGTCTTACCAAGGAATATGGCCAAACATGGGACCAAGTCATTTCCCAAGAAAATTTTTCTTATACTAACACCATAAATAGAACCACTGGTAGAAGTATCTTTGAAGTGGTCTATGGGATTCATCGAAGAGGCATCCATGAGCTCAGAGATCTAAGAGATACAAAAAATAGGAGTGTTTATGCAGAGGACTTTTCTCAATCCATGAAATAAGTACATGACCTAGTCAAACAAGCCCTTATGGACAATACTAACAAGACCAAGAACAAAGTTGATGATAGGAAGAGGGATATCAGTTCCAGGTTGGGGATCTAGTGATGGTTCATACGAACAAAGAAATTTTGTAGAAGGGGGTCCCTAAAAAGCTCCAAATGAGAATATTAGGCCCTCATGCCATCCTAGAAAAGTATGGGAACAAAGTCTATAAGGTGGAGTTTCCTAAAGGTATAGGACTCTCTCCGGTGTTTAATGTTAAAGATTTGGTGCCTTAAAAAGGACCAATGCCAATAGAAGGTCTTGAATAATCTAAGGTTTCAGAAGATGTAGAAACCTTGAAGTTACGAGTTTGACGCAAGGGCCAGGAGGTAAAGGCAGAATTAGGGTTAATTGAGACTACTTAAACCCACAAATAAGCCTTGTGAAGAGTTACACAATGGAAGCAATGTAATTACCACATGAAATCAACAAAAACACAATGGATATGAGACAAGAAACTAGCGCAACAACACTAGTGTAGTTATATTAATCTTTCAACATGCTTGGCTATGAGGCCTTCTGGGTTTTGACCTTATACAATGAGAATTAAGCATTTAGAATCACAAATCGCATATTATATTCTTACTTACTTCTACTATAGCCAACTGATACTAACTAAACAACCTAAGCTCCAAATATATAGCTAGCAAAACTACAAGTTGGCCAGTTAGGAATTTAATTACAATATAGGTCCACTTAGGAGGAGAAACTAAACTAAATATAGAAACAAAAAAACATGATGCAAAGATAGATTAGGTCCACACAAGATCCAAGAATGGATTCCCAACTTTACAAGATCCAATTCCCCCACACAGAACCACGCAAGACAAAATACCACACATTTCTTGAGTGAAACTGGCAGAAAATTGATGCCCGAGGAGAATTGTGATAACTTTTAGATCCAAATGAATTAGGATGTGATCCCTTGGGAGAGTGTTCACAATTAGGTCCACATCCCTGCATTAACTTCACAAGGTAAGAAACCAATAGAAACATCAGCACTAAAACAAACATCAGACTAGTATAGGAAACAAGAAATATTTTTGGTGATGCAAGATTGCTCAAGACCGAAGATGCTCCTGCATTAGACACTTGGGGTAAAAAAAGAACTGATGTACATATTAGACACTACTCAAACTCTAACCTGAAGCATAAAGATCCAACTCAGCTTGTCTAATCCATGAACTGTCTTCCACCGATTTGTCTTTCCACTGAACTAGGTTTTCCATGTAATCTTTTCCTCTTGTACTCTTGCTTACTTTGCTATTGAAGATATTTTCAATGCTGCCTTTATTTTTCTTAGGATAATCTAGATCATCTTTAGTCTCATCATTTGATTCAAAGTACTCAAAGATATCTACAATGTTGAATATAGGTGATATATCCATGTCCTCTAGTAATTCCACTTCATAAGCATTTCCATTGTCAAATTTCTTCAAAATCTTACAAGGTCCAAACTTCTTCATTTTCATCTTGTTGTAGGTACCAACTAGAAATCTATTTTTCTTCAAATGAATCATAACCTCATCTCCAACTTCAAAAGATTTATGTCTCCTCTTATCTACTCTCTATTTATATTTCAGATTACTGTCCTCCAAATTCCTTTTAACTTCATCATGAAAAGTCTTCATGTATGCTGCAAAATCCTCATCTTCAACACTTCTAATTGTCTGAGTAGGTAAATCTATCAACTCTATGGTTCCCTTAGGATGAAATCTAGTAACAATCTCAAATGGTGTCTTCTTAGTACTTCTATTCACATAATTGTTATATGCAAACTCCACTTGTGCCAAAACTAAATCCCAATTAGCAAGCTTATCTCCAACTAAACATCTCAACAAGTTTCCCAAACTTCTATTCAAAACTTCAGTATGTCCATCTGTCTGAGAGTGAAATGTAGAACTAAACTTCAACTCTGTGTTCATCTTCTTCCAAAGTGTTCTCCAAAAGTAACCAGTAAACTTAGTATCTCTATCTGAAACAATAGACTTAGGAAAACCATGAAATCTTACCACTTCCTTGAAGAATAATTCAGCTATATGCAATGCATCAGATGTCTTCTTACAAGGTATGAAATGTGCCATCTTAGAAAATCTATCAACCACTACCAAAATAGAGTCATTACCTCTCTGAGTTCTAGGAAATCCAAGAACAAAGTCCATACTCACATCTTCCCAACATCTATCAAGTACAAGAAAAGGTGTATACAATCCCAAATTCTGACTAGTTCCTTTTGCTACTTGACAAATTCTGCAACCTCTAACCATTCTTTGTACATCTCTATAAATCTGTAGACAAAAGTATCTTTCCAAAATCAATTTCACAGTCTTATCAATCCCAAAATGTCCAGCAAGTCCACCGCAATGTTTCTCTTTCATTATGTTTTCCCTCATATATCCTCTAGGTATGCACAACTAAACTCCTTTAAACAACATGTCTTCTTGAATGAAATAATTATTCCACTTATCACTCACTGTGTGTTCCTTACAAGCTTTCCAACATTCTGCAAAATCAATGTCAGTCTCATACAAATACTTCAAATCATCAAAATCAAGTACCTCAACTTTCATCTCTGTTAGCAAACTTCTTCTTCGGCTCAAGGCATCAACAACCTTATTTGACTGTCCACTCTTATGCTTCAATGAAAATGAAAAATTTTGCAAGAACTCAACCCACTTCAAATGTCTCTGATTCAATTTATTCTGACTTCCCAAATACTACAAAGCTTTATGGTCAGTATACAACACAAAATCTTTAGGCATCAAATAATGTCTCCATTTATTCAAAGCTTGAACAATAGCATAGAATTCCTGGCCATAAACTGAATATTTTCTCTTAGCATCATTCAACTTCTCACTAAAGAAAGCTATAGGTCTTCCTTCTTGACTCAAAATAGCTCCAATTGCACTACCACTAACATCACATTCAACTTGAAAAACTTTACTAAAATCAGGCAAAGCAAGTGTAGGTAATTTTGCAATTCTTTGTTTCAATGTTTCAAAACTCTTTTGTGCTCCATGTGTCCATTTGAAATCCCTTTTATCTCCTCTCATGTTTCAGTCATAGCATTACAAATAGAACTAAATTTTTTAACAAACTTCCTATAAAAACTTGCCAATCCATGAAATGATCTTACCTCTCCAAAATTCTTTGGTGTAGGCCAATCAAGTATAGCTCTCACTTTCTTAGGGTCCATCTTAATCCATCAGCTGAAATCACAAAACCAAGGTACACAATCTCCTCTTTCATAAATGAACATTTCTTCAAATTAATCAGCAACTTTTCTTCCTTCAATCTTTGCAATACTTGTCTGATATGCTCAAGATGTTCTTCCTTAGTCTTACTGAATATTAAAATGTCATCAAGATATATAACAAAAAACTTACGCAAGAATCTTTTCAAAACTTCATTCATCAGCCTCATGAAAGTACTAGGTGCATTAGTCAAACCAAAAGGCATAACCAACCATTCATATAGAGCTTCATTAGTCTTAAAAGTAGTTTTCCATTCATCCCCTTCTTTGATCCTAATTTGATGATATCCACTCTTCAAATCAACCTTTGTGAAATGCTTTTCTCCACTCAAACTATCCATTATGTCATCCATCCTAGGCAAAGGAAAGATGTACTTTGCTGTTATCTTGTTTATAGCTCTAGAATTAGTGCACATTCTCCATTCTCCATTCTTTTTAGGTGCTAATACAATAGGTACTGCACAAGGACTCAAACTTTCCCTAATCAAACCTCTTTCAAGCAATTCTTGCACTTGTCTATTCAACTGAGTCTTTTCATTAGGTGTCAACCTATGTGGTGCTTTATGTAATACCCCAAAAATGGGCTGTAGGTTCATTAACCTCTTACATCAACAATTCGATCGACATCAAAGTCCTAACCTAAGGCACATCTGCACATCAAAATCCTAATTGATTTTATCTTAATTCTGCATCAGGGAATATTCTTTGAATATTCCTAATTTATCATAATTATCTTTAATTAAATATTATTTGGCAATAAATGTTATTATTTATCCTAAAGTTGATTAATTGAATATGATGAATAATTAATTAATTAATTTAATTCTGCCACTTAATTATTTAATTAGATTTAATTCTATTTATCCCTAATTAATATTGTTTTATTTGACAATAAATCAAATTTGCTAAAAATAATCAGTTGAATTCTTATTTAATTGATTAAATTAAATTGTCAACTTTAATAATGTAGTTTTGGAATAAAGTTTGATTAAAATAATTGATTAACCCATAAATCAATTATTTTAAACATATTTTAAATATTATTTGGCGATAAATCATATTTATCCTAAATTTTATTAATTGAATATGATAAATATTTAATTAATTAAATTTGATTCTGCCACTCAATTATTTAATTAGATTTAATTCTATTTATTCCTAATTATATTATTTAATTTTGACAATAAATCAAATCTCCTACGAATAATTGATTAAATATTTATTTAATTGATTAAATCCAAGTTGTCAATATTTAATAATATAGTTTTGAATAAAAGTTTGATTAAAATAATTGATTAACCCATAAATCAGTTATTTTAAATTTAAAATCAGTTAAGTTGAGAATAAATCACATTATTTTTAAATTAATTCAAAATAAATCATGCACAATCAGAAAAGCAGGCAACTAGAAATTAACAACCAATTTTAAATTTAAACTCAACATGTGATTGTGAGTTGGAAATTGATCTAAAACTCTATTTTGAGTTAAAAGCTATTTTTGAATGATTTTGCATGATTTTGTGAGTTAATCTGTTCTAATTTCTTGTTGACTAAAAAATCAACCTGAGTTTATCAAGAATGATTTATGGCTTTTTCCCAATGCATCCTCAAGCCCTAGATTTCTATAAAATCAAGGCTCAACTCTTCACAAATTATCTCTCAAATTTGCACAATTACTCTAGCGAATTTACAACTAAAGAACGAAGCTTTTGCGACAGGCAATTTTGTAAGATCATTTCATAGTTTTTCGTAGCTTTTGCATACTTTTGCATTCATTTTCATAGCATTCTTAGATTAATTCCATATCATTTCAATTCATTCTAGATTAGTTTCATATCAAGTTTTTCATCTAATTGCATCAAAAATCCAAAAAAAAAAGATTAATTTGCATTCATATTTCATTGCTTTCATCATTTTAAATCCTTCGTTTAGGTGTTGCATTGTCACTAATCTTGGTCTAATCTAAGAATACCATACTCACACCTACTAGAAGCTAGTAAATCACCTGGTTAGCTTAGTTTCATTTATTTGTAGATTTTGATTTTGCTAACCTCTAATGTTTTACTGAAGTGTTGTGTCCACAGTTAGGTACAATTTTCACACACACATTTTTGGCTCCCACCGTGGGGCCCTGAAATAGGTTTTCATTCTATTCTATTCTATCAAATTTCTATCATTTTTCTTGAACCCATGACCACAAGGTTAATTTTTATGAATTTTGTGATAAATTTCTAGGATGTTTTTCCAAACATTTGACTGGTATTTTTATTGGTACATGCACATATGACATGATATAGATTCAAAATTTATATTTATGGAAAGGTATTTGAGTTAGCTTTCATTTTTTGTTGGTTTGGATTAATTTTGTTTTGATTTTCAAAAGTTATGATCATTTTAGTGCAGACTGGTCAAAATCTGATTTTATGAAATCCAACTGATTTTTTTATTGGTATGTGCACATATGACATGATAAAGATCCAAAATTTATATTCTGGAAAGGTATTTGAGTTAGATTTCATTTTATATTGGTTTGGATTAATTTTGTCTTGATTTGCAAAAGTTACGATCATTTTAGTACAAACTAGTCAAAACTTAATTTTATGAAATCCGATTGATGTTTTTATTGGTACATGCATATATGACATGAAACAGATTCAAAATTTATAGTTATGGAAAGTTATTTGAGTTAGCTTTCATTTTCCATTGGTTTGGATTAATTTCATCTTGATTTGCAAAAGTTATGATCATTTTAGTGCAGACTAGTTAGAACCTGATTTTATGAAATCTGACTGATGTTTTTATTGGTACATGCACATATGACATGATACAGATCCTAAAGTTATATTTTTGGAAATTTATTTGAGTTAGCTTTCATTTTCTATTGGTTTGAATTAATTTCATCTTCATTTGAAAAATTTATGATTGATTTAGTGCAAACTAGTCAGAATCTAATTTTTTATGACAGCAGGTTTTTCGATTATCAAATGACATATTATCTTTGACTAACCTGATTTTCTACCATGTGGGGTTGACAAGTTGTGTTTCTTTTTTTGATGGATTTTTATAACAGTGAGTTACATGTACAAGAATAGGTAAGTTTTTCATAACAGTGGTTTGTAGGTGCAGGTGGAGGTACATCTCGTGGGTACAAAAGATAGAAGACAAATGCTCAAAAATTGCTAAAACGTAAAAATCTACTAAGCACATTGTGAGGAAATCAGGTATTCTATTCAATCTGATAACACTTTGATTTGGATATAAAATGAACTCTCTTGTGTCAAGCTTGAGTGCCTTTATAGCTTTCATAATTCACACTTCAGTTTTGGGCTATAAAATGAACATAGATTTGTTTTTTGCATATCTGTTACACATAGTATATAGGCCCTATGAACACTATTTGTGGATGATCTTGAGAGATTGGGCTTCATTCTCTTGTTCATTCAGGCAAAGCTCTTCTTGACAATAGATCCCCTTGTAGGTAGGGAGGATACTGTGATTGTCTCACATTCTACTGGGTTTGGTCCTCAACTTTTGATTGATACGTTCTCTCTCCATAGAGATCGATAGACATAGTTGTTGACATCACAAATCTTGGTGAGATAATTTCAATCTTAGTGTATCAGATTAATCTGTCTATGTATTTGGGTAAAAGTGATAAGGCTAGAGGATTATGCTCTACTCCCTTTTGGGTAGTATCAGAAACTCAAATCCTTGGATCTAGACCAAGTCCCCATGTGGTATCTTTTGTGAGTCACCTTTAGAGAGGGTTAACCATAGTGGACATTCCCTTTATTGGTTCAACCACGTGGACGGAACCTCAAGTGGTAATAGCCATTTTTGCCGTGGTAGCAACAACCGCTATATAAATGTCGTTGTGGAGGAAATCTTCAAAGGTGTGGTCTCTTGTTGGGCTGTCAGATCTCCCTAGCAGATCCTGATTGATTAAATTCTCAGATTGTGTCAAAACCCCAGTACACCTGGATTGGAGTTCGCCCTCTTGAGATCATAAAAGTTGCAGAGTTAGACCATTACTACAAATCTTAGCGAGGCCAATTTTTCATTTTCTAGGACTATGTGCGTTATTGAAAAACTTTTGAGAACATACACAATTAGCATTCCTAGGGATTAGCACAATAAGTCACTATTACTTGTTCATGTGCAAGGTTGCTTTTGCCCTTGTTCATTATTTTGAGATGATTTCTTGCTTCCCTTTGCTTGTTGTTCTGTGTGTTTTTTGTCTATTTGGTCCTTTGGAAATGAATAATCTTGAACTATTACACAAATCTGCAAACTTGAACAAAGGATATCTTACAAACAATCTGAAATTAAAAACTAAAAAATTGCAAATCTGAAGCAAAAATCCTTTCTGGTGTCAAAAGTCATCCTGAAATTTCAAAACTCATTTCAAAGCTAAAGTCAAAGTTGTCAGAAGCCTTCAAAATTTGTCAGGAATCTAGTTTTTGCAGCCTATTTCCAGATTCTATCAAAATATTCACTGTGTCAGGAACAGAGCAAAAACTAGAAAGAATTTGATCATTTACCTAAAGTGGTCTCTTGAGTCTGATTTAGCCTTTTGATTTATCGATTTGAGTCTTTTTCATCTTGTGTCAAAACCTTGTCAAAATTATCTTCAAATTCAATCTTCATACAAAATGGCTAAGTGTTGTGAGCTCATGTCCGCCATCTTTTGGGCATCTACCCATACTACTAGGGCACATTATCCTTCATTTATGTCCAATTTAATCTTCAATGAATCCAATCTTGACAAGGTTGCATCATTCGATCTTCTTGAATCAAGTCATTCTTCAGTGTCTTCATCTTTCTCTTTTGCTTCATCCAAGGTTAATGGTGGAAACTAGAGCTTCCTCACATAAGAAATCCGAAGAAGCACCCAATACCTTACCTTTGTCTACTCATGTGGGTCCAACCTTTGAAAAAATCTACAATTCAGGTCTTTACAAAGTTGACGGTTTCAGCAATCTTCGATTAAAAACTAGTTACATACCCCCCCTCCATCAACCCACGGAGGTGATCAACAAACTCCACATCAATCTATCCCAGGGAGTCCTAAAACTCCTAACATGTCTCAAGGAGGGACAAACCATGGTTCCCAAGGACATCAATCACAACATGGTGCAGATCAAGAACCCACACCTTTTGAAATTGCTTGATATCAAAATGATGATGACTTCAAGAAAATGATGAGGCATTTCTTGAAGGAAGACAAAGAAACATACTTCCTAGAGTTAGCTCGTCAAGGGGCTAAACTTCCTCCCAAATTTAATGTTGAAGATATCATTACACATGAGGAAGAAAATCCAATGACCACTATGATGAAACAGATGCATGCCATGCAAGTCAAACTTAACAAACTTGAAAAAGAAAAGGAACCTAAGGAGTTCTCCATGGAAGCTCTATGCCCTTTTCCATTTGATAAAGACTTGTACATGTCATCATTCCCTAAGCGAGTGGAAATACCTAAATATAATAAGTATGATGGAAACTCTGATCCTTAAGATCATGTCAAAGAATTCTATACTAAATCTATGGAGTTCATGCATGAACCAACCTACCTAATACATCTTTTCCCTTGATCTCTAGGAGGGTCGGCTATTCCTTGGTTCTCAAAAATGCCCCCTACTATCAAAACTTTTAAGGAGTTAATCAAACTATTCTATCAATAATACTCCTACAACATCCAACATCTGGTCACTATGATCAACATCTGCAATCTAAAATAGAACTCAGGAGAACCATTCCTGACTTTTCTCAAATGATGGAGGAAGAAGTTTTCTCTATATGCTAGACCCATTCCAGAAACTGAGAAGCTAGAAATTTTCATCAACAATCTTGTTCCAGAACTCAACTACCATTTGCAAATGCAAAATCATACATCCTTTGATAAAATGGTAGAAAATGCAATCAAAATTGAGAAAGTACTTGTACAAAAAGGAGTTATATCACTTCAAAAAGACAAGTATGAATCTGGCTCTAATTCTAAAGACAAAATAAAAAATTGGAACAAGAATAAAGGCATTGTCACAGACAGTGTTGTTGATACTATCCGTGCCCAATCTAAGGCACCCGCTTTCAACCTCACTGTTGGCACCCAAGCCATCAAAGCTTCCAAAGCTAAAGCAACACAATCTAACAAGAAGCCATCTGACTATAAACCTTGGGCTACAGATCCTAAATGTAAGTTTACTCCTCTTGGAGAATCCTTGGAATCCACCATGAAGACTCTGTTGGCCAACAACATCATCTCCTTGCCTAAGATAAAGGTATTTGATCTTGAACCTAAACCAAAATGGTGGAGAGAGAATGATTTTTGTGACTTCCATCGCAATAAGGGTCATAAGACTAATAACTTCATACGCTTGAAACATATCATACAAGACAAAATTGATAATGGAGAAATTATAATTGACAATCATAAAAGGAATAATGATCATATAGCATTCACGGAGCCATTTTTGAAACATGGTCAAGGAGATTCATCTTCTCAGCCTAATGTGGGTGCTAAAATCAATTATGCCTACTTTGGAAATAATGCTGTCATCAATATGGTTGAACCATGCGTATCTGAGCATTGAAATGTCATCACAATTGTAAAAAAAGATAGAGAAAATCAATTAGCAAATTTAATTACTCGATCACAAGCTCGGGCACATCTGCAAGGACAAATCCCAGATTCATCGAATATTCCTAAGATACCTTTCAATCTTTCATCTACTTCAAAATAGAAGGCTGCCTCTAAATCATCAAATCCTAAAGACACGAGGCTAACATTATACAGTATTGTCCAACAACTCTAGCATACAAATGCAAAAATCTCCATGTTGGAGTTGCTTTAGATATCTCCAGCTCATAGAGCCATTCTAGACAAAGCTCTACTTGGATCTAATGTTCCTGACAACCTTGATTTAGATAGATTCCAGACTATGGTTGCTAATCTCACATCTCCAAAGTACATCTCCTTTTTAGAGGAAGATGATAATTCCTCGAGTCATCCGCACAACCAGCCCTTGGACATTGAAGTCCCAATCCAAAACCATCGTGTCAAACACATGTTGATAGATGGAGGTGCTGGTCTTAACATTTATTCTTACAACTTGATTACACAATTGGGATTATTTGAAGCTTCCATTGATCCTAAAAAGAAGATAACTATCAAGGCATATGATGAAGAAGAAAGATCTTCCAAGGGAACAATCGTCTTGCCTATCAGAATAGGTCTAGTCATCAGGGATACTACATGTCAAGTTCTTGATATACCTTTGGCTTACAATATTCTTCTAGGGAGACCCTAGATACATGAAATGAGAGCTATTTCTTCCACATACCAACAATGTGTAAAATTTCCTTATGAAGGAGTAGAGGTGATGATTCTAGCTGACCTATCTCCAACTTGCAACACGTTGAAGGAAAGTGCTGATAAACTTGTTCCTAATAATAGAGAATCTTCTAAGAAAATAGATGTTGCCTCTACATCCAAGATAGAAGAGATTGATAAGGAGGTCAAGATCAAAGATAATGGTATGGGAGAGTACACAATGGAACCAATTTTATCTCTCACATCTCTCCCATTGTCCCCAAAATCTTATGGACAACCTTCAGACAAAGTGAAGCCCAATGCTAAAGAATCCCAGGCTATATTCAATGGAAGCTTTGTCCTAGAAAAAGTATCTAAGAAGGAGTTTGAGGAAGAAGAAGCCATGCTTTCATGGTTATACAAGGATGAGCCTCAATCCCAATCAGTCCATAAATGTGACTCCACTTCAAGCAAAATTCCTCAGAAGTCATATGGACTAGGTGACAAATTGATCACAAAAATGGGATATATTGGAAAAGGACCTCTAGGACTACAAGGTAAAGGTCTTCTATCACCTCTTGACCATCATGGATGCACAAACAAGAATACAATAGGTCTAGGATATAAGAAGAAGCCTTTCTTGTTATCTCTATTGAGCATTTAAGGTTGTCATTAGTATCAAAGGTTTGTAAAGATATCGGTCGGTCACTTACATTGAGCTAATTGGTAACTAGAAGCAAGATAGACTAGTCGGTAAAGCAGTACACCAAGCATCAGATAGTTTATCGAGCACCAGCAGACACCGACACTGACAAGTAGTATACACCAAGCAGTTTATACAATGTTTACCGAGGATCACAAAAAATGACATAGTAATTTGAAATGACACATACTTCTATGCAAATGGTTACTATGGTTCATAAATTTTTTTTACCAAGATTGAGGAACATTTAATGCGATGATATTCATTAAATGTAATGTATATCTTTTTGTAATAGTTGATCTAGGTTATTTTTGTACACCGTAGATCTTAGGGTTATGACTATGTTGTGTAACCTAATTTTGTTGAAGCGAAAAAAATAGAACACTATATATTTGTGTGTTCACATCATTTTTGGTGTGAGCTGATATATGAATCATGGAGCACATGAAGCAATTGCCTAACTTCAAGTCTATCAGTTAACAGAGCAGAATTGAGTACAGAGGAATTCAGATTTAGCAGAATCAGAAAAGGCTACCGAGCAGTTTAGAGTAGAGATTCATCATAAGTGAGGTGATATTTTATTAGAACTTATAGATCTGTATCAGACAATTGAGTTGTCAATTAGCAGATAATTACCTATTGCTTTCTGACAATTGTAATAGAGTTTTGGATAAAATCTCTTAATAGAGTAGACTTAACAGTCTTATGTAAATCTCTTAACCGAGTGCACACTTCATTAGTGTTGTTAAAATCCTATAACTAGGTAAATCTAGCTGATCTAACATGTCACTCATAACAGGGTGAGATCACTAGAAGTGATCAAAACTTGTAGCCCTAACATGTAAACCTTTTCTATCTGTAGTAGAAAAGAATTTGTGGGTGTCATCCCCACTGCAGTTTTTACCTTCTAACAAGGGTTTTTGCGTTACCAAAATACTTGTGTCATGTGATTGTCATATTGATTTCATGTTGTTTTCTTTCATAAGTTAAATGAATGATTGATTCATGCAGTTAGATTCAAGTTGTTTTGGTCAGTTATTACTATTTACAGTTATATATCAGAAAGGTTTACAAGTAAAGTTTTTGAAGGCACTAATTCACCCCTCTCCTCTTAGTACTTATCTCTCCTAATTCCAACAATTGGTATTAGAGCTTAGCTCTCTTATTGAATAGTTTAACCACTGAAGGGTAAAGATCTAAGTCATGGAGAGATACAAGCTTGATAAGACTATTGAGAATCATAAGATACAAATGGATATGTTTGTGGAATAGTATAAACAAGATAAGGAAGGACTGAAGAAATTACTGGTTGAAAGGAAGAACCTAGCAATTCTACGAAATGAGATCGGTTACCATGAAGAACCTATTGATGAAATGTTCGAGCATATTGGATCTAGTTCTGGAAGCATCTCTGATGGATCTGAAAGCATAATCACTGATTTATCTGAAAAGAATCAACATTTAACTAATCAAGTGAAAGCACTACAAATCTATCAAGAGTCTCAGATGGTGAGAATGGTAGAAACAATGAACAATGCAAGACAAGCTGAGCAAGAAAGGAATCTGGTTATTGATGACCAAAGACTAATGACTGAACAACTTCAAGCTAAAGAGAGTGGGATATAGAGACTCACTGATCATCATTTCCAAGTAACTAATCAAATGATGACTATGAATCAAGAGGTAAAACAAGTGAATGGAGAATTGTCAAGAAGACTAGAAGATGTTGCAAGACTCAGAGAAGAGAATGAGAAGCTAAGAAATGAAGTGAAAAATCAATAGCAACAAAATGAAATGAAGAAACTTGCTGAGGATAGTTCTAAGAAGATTGATGATTTTCTGACTAATCAAAGAAGATTTGGGAGTAGAGCTGGTATAGGCTACACTGGTGAAGGAGAATCATCACAACAAGCTAAACAAGTCAACAACAATCACAATCAAAAACCTAAAGTGGTGGCATGTTATCACTGTGGCAAACCGAGACATACATCTAATGTATGTAGAAGCAAAACACAAGGTAAACCTCCTGTCACTCCTAAGTTTAATGGATATTGTTATTACTATGGTAATTTTGGACATCCTACATATGAGTGTAGAGCTAAATAGAATGATATTGCTAACAATACCACTATGGAGAAAATATGCTATACTTGTAATAAACATGGACACACTGCACAAGAGTGTAAGGTAAGATGAAGCAAATATGGACTCTTAAGCAACAAACACAACGAAAGCCCTATCAACTGAAGAGACAAGGTAACTCTTATGTTTGGGATTATAATACATGGGCTAACTATATTGCTTGTGGTAGATATGGACACATTGCAGAAAATTGTTATAGAAAGAGTCAGATTGGACAATCAAGAAGCTAGAAAAGCACTGGAATGACTTGTATGCACTGTCATAAGGTTGGTCATTTAAGAAATAATTGCAGAGACCGAGCACTAGATGAAAACCATATATTTGAGAGTGGATATACTATCGTAGATATCATGAAGTTAAGGAACACTATGTGGAAGAAGGCATCTAATGAGAATGTTGAGTCAAGTAATGCTGTCGGTGAAACCTCATCCACTGGATTGGGTGACATCGGTACCTCCACTTAAGGTGAAATAGGTATGGATGGGACTGACATTTCAAATGATCACATTTTACATACAATTCCTTATACATGATGTACTTATACCAAATCAACATGAATAAAGATGCACTATGGTTTATAAGTTATGAGCTAACAATGTTATACAGTCGGTAAAAGAGAGACCGAGAGTAGGTTACCCGTCGGTAATCACCATTTAAGGTTAACCGAGAACATGTATCAATCGACAAAGAAATCCTATGTTAATCGAGTGGATAAAATTTTTTTTTGTCACCGAGTTGATAGCTATTTCATACCGAAAGTTAGGTCAAGCATTTATTGTATGAAAGTTTGAGCAGGAATATCAAAAAGTCTATAAATACACAAGAAATAGAGTTTATTGTTACATTGTGATTTTGAAGAGCGAAGATTTCATAGAGAAGTGTTTGAGCTAGAAGATTTTCAGAAGGATTCAAGGCTACTTTAGATCAAACCAACATCACTCTTTGATGATTTTGAGTAAGTTCATTTTCTATCAAACACTTTTTATCCTGCTGCTTGCTGAAACCCTAGAATTGATTTATGGCATCTACATCATCTGCAAGCAAATCACAAAGTATTGAGGAGGAAGTTAATCTAATCATTAGGGAAAATTTTGACGAACCTAAGTTTAAGCCACATCCCAAGGTTGCATCACAAATAGATTTAATGGGCACTTTTTTTAGCATACCAAATAGGGTTTTATTGACAAAAGATGTGAAATCATATATTCATTGCAAAATTGGAGAAGTTGGAGATTTTGAAACTATTGCAGCATATCAACAACTCTATGGCACCGATGGTAAATTGAAAATAGATCACAAGAAGATTGAGGAATCAGGGTTATCATGTATCACACACTTTCTACAATCATTTAAGATAGATTGGATCAAAATCATTCTGAGCAGGTATCATGATGAAAAATTTTGGTTGGATAAATTGATTGAGGTCAACAAGAAAATGATCAGTAGGGTTACTGGGCTCCCTACAACTGACAAGGCTAAAGCCTTCCATAGTTTGTCACGACCGGATGGTGAGAAGAATACTAGAGCACAATGGGACGATCAGGCATTGAAGATTTTGACACTCAGAGACCCATCAGTTAATTTTGCAGCACATGTGATTGGGTACAAGTTATTTCAATCAAGCAGACTCAACAATGTACCCTGCAACACAGTAGACATGGCGCACAAAATTGTGGTGAAAGGTCACCAGGTTTATCTTACCGAGGTACTATTTCATCAACTTCAAGAAAATATGAAGACAATAAGAAAAAAGAAGTCTAATACATGTAAGTTCAGATCACTACTTGTTTGCATATTTTTCTATCTACAAAAGTATGTACCTAGTGTCAGTAAAGTAAATTGGAAACCAGATATACCAATAACAAAATAGATCAATGATATGATGAATAAGTTAGGAGATAAATTGGACATAGAGTTTGATGCATACTTCAAAGAATTTCAGACTAAAATGCATAAAAGAAGTAGAATTTTGAGTGAATTAGTTCAAAGATTTGAGAATGATATATGTTTTGTAGTCAACACATATTATACTTTGATAAAAGTAGTTGAACCTAGGATAAAATGGTTGGCACTGATGGGTTATGAAATGAACAATGATTTCACATTGAAATCCATTAATGCACTACTTGCATTACCAAAAGATCCCATTGCCACTAGGTTCAGAGTATATGAAGAGGCCAAATCTAGAATTTCAACAGATATAGAGATTGGTAAAATATCTAGGAAGGTAAAGAAGATGAAGAAAGATCTCACTGCTAGATATGGAGATGTGTTTGAAACACCTGAGGAGACACTGGTTGAATAGGAAATTGAAGGTCAGTTACAGTTGGCTGACAAACCATATGATAGTGAGGAGACCGAGTCTGACAAAGAAGAAGATCCCACACCGGTTCCTCCACCTGAAATTCCTATGAAGAAGCAGTTACCAGTACAAGAAGGTATGAAGACAAGATCATCAATTGTAGCTTCACCACCTGAGAAGGAAGAAGTAGAGAAAGTAACAAAACTGAGGGCAGCTACACTGACAAGGAAATATATCAAGAGAAAGAACAAGGCTGTAGCTGAGGCACCAAAGAAAAGGAGAAAACTAATAAGAAGTAAAGAAGATCTCGAGGAGACTGAGACTAAAGATGACATCAATCAATTCAAGGTGGTCAGTAACAAGGTAAAATCACTAGATGAAGTCATTGAAGACATAATTGAGAATGAAGATCTTACCGATCCCATACTAGACAGATTTGACAAGATGTCAAATGAAGATCAAACCAAGATAGAAGACGCTGTCATCCAAATGATTGTAAAATTCAAGAAAGTTCCAATGGAATTTGCCTATGCATTATTGAAGAAGTTGGATGACAAGATTACTAAAAAATGGGCTATTGCACTAGACACCGAGAAAAGAAAGAGAGAACGATCTCTAGTTCGGGCAGCCCCACATTTAAGCTTTGGAGAAATTAGTGAGTACATGACCAAATACCAAGAAAAATTTATGATCAAGAACTGAGCCATGATGATAATGGATGAAAATGTGGTAGATATGGATACCACAATTGATTCTGTGTGGACATCAATTTTTAAGGCCGGAGAAAAATTTGAGCAAGAAGAATTCTTAAACTTGTCTAAGAAAAGACACATTCCAAAGGTAAAGGTATTTGTATTGATGAGGGAAGATCAAAGAAATCAAAGAACACCGGTATATCAATTATCGAGGTAATTGATATCACCGATCAAAAGGAAGAAATAAGTGTTTCACAAGATGCACCAGATTAAGTTGAAATTCAACTGGAGAAGAAAACTGATGATGATGTACTCATTGAGGACATCACAAATGGTGATCCTAATGACAAAGATGATGAAGATGTAAATATTGCACCTAATCAAGATGAAGTACTAGACATTGAATGTCTATTTACATCACTACTGGGTAAACTTCCTGTACTTGCAGAAGTAGTTGTAATTATTTCCCAAGTACAACCCGATGGTTCTGACCCCAAGCAAAACAAAGACATCACAAGGGATCAAGACATTGAGAAACCTGCAGAGACAGATGAGCCTACACAAATAGAGACACCCTCAACTAAGACAAAGGTAATAGATGAGACAAAGGAAATTGAGGTGATCCCACTTGACACCACATCCGAGACTCCCACTATATCAACTGAGACTATAGCTACCGAGGAGAAGAAGAAGGAAAAACATGTGTTAACCGGGAAGGATACTTCGAAGACTGGCGATAAAACTATTACTATTATTGAGAAGAAATCAACTCTAGCACCAGAGAAGAAGAAGAAAAAGAAAGGAAAAGGGCCGATCACCCTAGATGAAGTGATAATTATCCCTGAGTGTGACCTAAGGACCCTAAGCCCTGAAGACTTAAGTAAATATGGGGAATTATGTTCAAGAAAGGAAGCTCAAGAGAAGTTCAAGCAAGAACACAAATGAAAAGAGATCTTAACAGATGTGAGGGATATCCTACAACAGGTAGTGCTTGAGGTGAATATTGATGAGGATACTCGTATCATAGATCAACTTGCTACACTTGTCGAGCAGATCAATGCCCTGGACATTGATGCAGATAAATAAATTGAAGAAAGGGAAGAATCCAGAATACAACATAAATTGGCAGAGAAAATAAGCCTAGAAGTGGCATTGAAGGTCAAATTATCTGAGGTAATCACCGAGATAAAAACTATCACCTAGTTAATTTGTAATTTCTTACTGAAGCTTTGTATTATAGACACCTTCATTGTTGAAGTTAGTGAGAAGATCATAGGATTGGAAGCAGAAATATAGTTAAGTACAAATGTAGCTATAACTGAGCTTACTGCTTTCTCCAAGAACATTCACCGAGTTTAGGAACTTTGGAGGTTAATAGCAGATTTGAAGAAACAAGAAGAGCACATAACAGATTAGGTTTCTAAATTATAGATAGAAATCTTGCCATACCTAAAAAAATTTGAGGCACACATTGTCAAAGCTAAACAACTCATTGCAACACTAGAAATTTCAGTGTTAGATAACATCTTTGACATGCATGCACAAGTCGGTCTTGAGCATATTGCTCTCACCAACTTGAAAGAGGAATGGGAAAACCTCTTGGAGTCAGTGAAGAAAACCCACCAGCATATTTTTGACAAGATGTGAGTATACTACCTATTTTTTTTGTATTTGGCATTACTATCAAAAAGGGGGAAAACAATGTATAAGTCATTATGCCAAATATGTACATAGATGCTACATATACTACATATTACCAAGAGCATGCACCGAGGGGGAATACTTAGTACTTAGAAACTTTTTTGATGTGTATATGTATATGGTGGAAATATAAGTTATATAGAAATTTTTTTCTATATACATTTGAAGTTTTGATACTAATGCCAAAGGGGGAGATTGTTATCTCTATTGAGAATTTAAGGTTGTCATTAGTATCAAAGGTTTTTAAAGATATCGGTCGGTCACTTACATTGAGCTAATCGGTAACTAGAAGCAAGAAGGACTAGTCGATAAAGCAGTACACCAAGCATTAGACAATTTACGGAGCACCAGTAGACACCAACACTGATAGGCAGTATACATCGAGCAGTTTATATAGTGTTTACTGAGGATCATAAAAAATGGCATAGTAATTTGAAATGACACATACTTCTATGCAAACGGTTACAATGGTTCATAAAATGTTTTACCAAGATCGAGGAACATTAAATGTGATGATATTCATTAAATGTAATGTATATCTTTTTGTAATAGTTGATCTAAGTTCTTTTTGTACACCGTAGATCTTAGCATTATGACTATGTTGTGTAACCTAATTTTGTTGAAGCGACAAAAATAGAACACTATATATTTGTGTGTTCGCATCATTTTTGGTGTGAGCTAATATATGAATCACGGAGCACTTGAAGCAATTGCCTAACTTCAAGTCTATCAGTTAACAAAGCAGAACCGAGTACAGAGGAATTCAGATTTAGTAGAATCAGAAAAGGCTACCGAGCAGTTTAGAGTAAAGATTCATCACAAGTGAGGTAATATTTTATCAGAACTTATAGATCTGTATGAGATAATTGATTTGTTAATTAGCAGATAATTACCTATTGCTTTCTGACAATTGTAATAGAGTTTTGGATAAAATCTCTTAACAGAGTAGACTTAACAGTCTTATGTAAATCTCTTAACCGAGTGCACACTTCATTAGTGTTGTTAAAATCCTATAACTAGGTAGATCTAGCTGATCTAACATGTCACTCCTAACAGGGTGAGATCACCAGAAGTGATCAAAACTTGTAGCCCTAATAGGCAAACCTTTTCTATCTGCAGTAGTGAAGAATTTGTGGGTGTCATCCCCATCGCAGTTTTTACCTTCTAACAAGGGTTTCTACATTACCAAAATACTTGTGTCATGTGATTGTCATATTGATTTCATGTTGTTTACTTTCATATGTTAAATGAATGATTGATTCATGCAGTTAGATTCAAGTTGTTTTGGTCGGTTATTACTGTTTACAATTATATATTAGAAAGGTTTACAACTAAAGTTTTTGAAGGCATTGATTCACCCCTCCCCTCTCAGTACTTATCTCTCCTAATTCCAACATTTTAATCTTAGCAAGAACTCTCCATATGTCTTAGAATAGATTGAATCATTAGCAACAATCCAATCATTAGAGGAAACACAACAATCTGATAGTGATGACTTAGACACCACTTATGAGCTTATTCCTTATGAGTGTTTTCCCAAAAATAATAATAGATCTCCTCAAAGATTAAGAAAAGCCTAAAGAGAACATCAATGTGGTAGACACACATGAACCTACTAGGGAATGAGAGACAGTTGCACCACAATAACCAGTTGATCTTGAAGAGAACCAAACAGACAAGGAGGAGGTGGTAGCTATATGAGATAGACTCTCATGAGTATGAATTCAAGTCAGAATCATAAGGAAACCATTCTTGGGGAATCCATCCTGGTTTCACACATATTCTAAGCTTTCCTAGAGGCATAGATGAGGAATCAAATGACTATGAGTGGGGAGCCATTTCAGAGGAAGATGAGCTTATCACAGAAAAACATATTGATGTTGTTCACCAATATGCACCTAAACCCAATGTAAGTCTAGAGCAAAATAATGAACTTAACAAGTCTGATCCACTGATGGTTGAAGTGGACTCCCACAATGACATTGAGCCTATTCATGAATTGAATGTTTTGAGTTGTAATATCACCTTTGAACTTGAGAGTTAGGTTAGGACCAATGATGATAGATCCATATCCGTAAACACTATTTCTCAATCTTTCACCGCTTTGACTATCCAACATCCTGAACTTCTTGACCAAACCTCCACGAATCTGAGCCAAGGTATCTATACCTTTCCAAATGACTGTCTTTCTTGCTACCTCAATGCAGTTGAGCCTATGATGACTTCCATTAGTGAGCCGAGCATTAGCATGATGAAGTCAGACATCAAGTATCTTAGTTAAAATAATAGAAACAAAAATAAAAAGAAAATGAGTTTTGAGGGTGAAAACTACTTTGTGGCAGTCTCAGAACCTACAAAAGTAAAAATAAAAGACATATATGAAGGTGAAAACCTCTCTAAGGCACCTACGAATGAGATATTTGATGTCCTTCCAAGTCATTTACAGGACAAATCTCTAGTTCTAATTGAGCCCACTCAATCCATCAACCTTGGAACAACAAAAGAACCACAGTTGATCCATGTAGCACAACCCTTATCAGAAGAAGAAAAGAAAAAATTTACCACATTCTTAACAGAAAAGAAGATCAACTTTGCATGGAAATATTCAGATATGCTAGGGTTGGATCCTGATCTTATAATGCACCATTTATCTATAGCTCCAGGGTCAAACCTATTAAGCAAATATTAAGAAAGATGCATCCACATGTTGCACTCTTGGTAAAAGCTGAATTAGAGAAACTACTAAAAGCCAGATTCATCCATGTTATTGACAATGTTGAATGGATCTCTAATATTGTACCTATTCCTAAACTAGATAAATCAATTAGAGTGCACAGATTTCAGAGATGTAAACAAAGCATGCCCTAAGGATGATTTTCCATTACCTAATATTAATATATGATAGTGGACATGAAAGCAAGCTTTGAGATGTATTCTTTGATGGATGGTTTTTCTAGATACAACCAAATAAAAATTGCTCTAGAAGATCAAGAGAAAACTACTTTCACATGTGCGTGGGGTACCTTCTGTTGGAATGTCATGCCATTTGGGCTTAAGAATTCTGGTGCTACATATCAATGAGCTATGATGTCTATTTTTCATGACATGATGCATCGAACTATGGAGGATTATGTTGATGATACTTTAGCAAAATCTATGATAAGATCTAAACATCTAAATGATTTGAGCAAAATACTAGATCGAATGGAGAAGTTTAGTCTTAGGCTGAACCCTAAGAAGTGTGCTTTTGGTGTCACTTCTGGAATGCTCTTAGGCTATATTGTTTCAAAGAAAGGTATTAAAGTCAATCTAGCTAAGGTAAAAGCTATCATGGAGATGCAACCTCCCAAGAATATCAGTCAAATGAGAACATTACAAGGGAGAGTAGAATATATTAGATGCTTCATATCTCAGCTAGCAGACATATCACAACCTTTCACAAAGACATTTCATAAAGGTGTGACCTTTGCATGGAATGAGGAATGTGAAAAGAAATTTAACCATATCAAGAAATATCTATCAAATCCTCCTATTTTGATGCCTCCTATACAAGGGAAGCCATTGATCTTATATGTCTCCACCACAGATACATCATTGGGGGCATTACTAGCACAGCATGATGAGAACAAGAAGAGCTATATACTATATCAATAGAACATTGGTATCATATGATAAGAACTTTTAATGATTGAGAAAGCTTGTCTAGCTGTGATCTTTGCATCACAGAAATTGAGACACTACATGTTAGCTCATACCACATATTTGGTAGCTAAGATTGATCCACTAAAGTACCTACTAAGCAAAGCTTCCCTCATAGGTAGATTAGCTAAATGGGTGATGCTATTAAGTGAATTTGACATCGAATATGTTGAAAGAAAAGCTATCAAGGGCCAAGTAATTGTAGATCAACTGGCTGACACACCTTTGTTTGATGATACACCAATGCAAATGGAATTCCTCGATTCCTCTATCATGAATCTTTCTTCTAGAGCATGGAAGTTATTCTTTGATGGCTCCTATACACAAAATGGATCTAGAGCAAGCATATTGTTCATCACTCCTCAAGGATAATCAATCCCTAAGGCATTCAGAATCAAATTTCCTTGCACAAACAATATTGTTGAATATGAATCCCTTCTTAACGACATGAAGATAGCAATTGAGTGGAGAGTAACATAACTACACATTCATGGAGACTCACAACTTGTAATACACCAAGTCAATGATGTGTATCAAATGAAAGATGGAAAGATAATCCCATACAAGAGAATGGCAGATGATCTAAAGAAATATTTCATATCTATCACCTTTGAACAAATTCCTAGAATGGAGAACAGGGCTGTTGATGCTATGGCAATGCTCTCTACTTTATTACAGCAGCCCAAACATGAGCTACGCTATGAGTTCCTGGTGGAAGCACTATCTTATCCCGCATATGATTCCCCTAAAACCCACATGATTTGCACTGTTGTTGGTCATGATTCATTCCAATACAAAAACCCTTTCTCCTATCTCCAAGATCAAATCATTCCTGATACCTTCAACCGCCATGAGAAATGATACCTTATCTAAAATGCATCCCGGTATGTCATCATTGGTCATGATTTGTACAAATGAGATCTAGATGGTACACTCCTTAGATGGTTAGAATGGGAAGAGTCTCAAAATGCATTAGAGGAAGTCCACAAAGGTATATGTGGCTCACATTTGAATGGTTTAACACTAGCTTGAAAAATTATTGAGGCTGGGTACTATTAGCCTGAAATGGAAAAAGAGGTTATCAAGTTTGCTAAGAACTGTCAAAAGTGCCAAGTACATGGAAACTTAATTTATGCACCAGGGAGAGCTCTAATTCCCTTTACTACACAATGGCCTTTTCACCAATGGGCATTTGATCTTATAGGAGCCATACATCCTCATTCTTCTAATGGGCATACCCATATTATTACAGCTACAGACTATTTCACAAAATGGGTAGAAGCAGTCCCTTTGACTCAATCAACCGACAAACAAATTTCAATGTTCATTTTGAACTACATCATATGTCGGTATGGAATTCCACATTCAATAGTCACAGATAAAAATTCAAGATTACACAACATTGGTCATCTATCTACTATCCTCAAGGGAATGGACAAGCAGAGGCATCGAACAAGAATCTATTGAAAATCTTACACCGTAAAGTTAATAAAAAAGGAAGAGACTGGTACCTAATGATCAATCCAGCTCTCTTGGCCTACAAAACAAGTATCAGAATACCCACTGGGGCTACACCATTCTCTTTAGTTTATGGGTCTGAAGCGGTACTGCCTATTGAGGTTGAAATCCCATCACTAAGAATCAGAATGCATGGTCTAGTAACTGATGATGACTACAGAGTGTCTAGGTTGCAAGAACTTGAACTACTAGATGAGTGTAGACAAGTAGCGTATGATCATCTTAGAGTATACCAGAAGAGAATGTCTAGAGGTTACAACAAGAAAGTCAGACATAGAAAATTTCAGGTTGGCAATCTAGTCTTGAGAGAGAATCCTAAAAATCAATCACATAGAGAATGCAAGGGGAAGTTTGAACCCAACTGGTTGGGTCCCTTTGTAATCACTACTACTTTTGGCTCTAGAGCCTATCAACTCTCAATGACTGATGGAGAATAGCTTTGAGAACCAATCAACATTCTCCATTTGAAGAAATTCTATTCCTAAAGCATTTAGTCTATGGTAAAATATCCTGAAAAAAATCATAAAAATCAGAAAAAGTCCTAAAAAAATTGAACATCGTGGTGAAAACCTAGCAATAGGCACCTTAATGTATCACAAATAAAATAAAAAAAAATCAAAAGTACAAAAAAATTGAAAAAAATGAAAAATACAAAAAAATGAGAAAAAGAAAAAGTGCCTTGGTGAAAACCTGGAAATAGGCACCTTGGTAGCAAAAATAGAATCTCTGCCAAGATGGTGAAAACCTGGCAAATGGGTGCCACTTAGTTCAAAACGCTCCATCTATTAGCGCAATCTTGGTCTCTCCTAGCTTTCAATCTTGCTTTAGTTTGTACATACCTCCTGATTTGTTTTCGCATTCCTATTTTCAATAAAGTCGGTCTATGCACCAATTGGCTCAAACGTCTGTATCCTATCAATGTTCAAACTTGGGGGCAATCAAAGTCATATCCTACAGTCCTTAGTATCTCATATGAGTCATATCCAATCAAAGTCCTTTGAAGCTACATCCGAGTCAATCAGTTAGTCTCCTCTCCAGAAAGGATTTTGCATCTACAACAATGAAATCAAACATCAACACAAATTGAAAACAATCTATGATTTTACATGCTTTTATCTCCTTGTATGCTTACTGATTCACATTGAGATTTTTGCATATTGTGTCCCTTCGAGCTCTTCGATGATGTCCTTTACAGGATTTAGAGAGTGATGACTGGGGCCATAATCTTTTCTTTGTTTTCTGCTTGTATGTGAAAATCTAAAAACTTTGGAAGTTCTGGATTGAAATGGTGTCCGTCTGTAAGAGCCTCTATCTCGTATTGGATGGCCATGCGTACCTTGACCATTGATACCCAAAAAATTCAAGGAAGTTTTATCTAACTATTATCTTTTTGAGAAAGTTCTTACTCCTACTGTGAAACATGATCTTACCTAAGGATGTGAACGATAAAGGGTCACTACAGATAATTCACATTGGATTTAGAATGATCTCTTGACTTCTTAATGTGTTTGTACTGCAAAGCGTATTCAGATCATCACAACATCTATGTTTTGATGCTTATACAAATTGCTATATCAAAATGGACATGATATTCAGGTCATCCTGATGTTTGTGCCTTGGTGCTTATATCTAATCCAACATTCCCAAAACAAAATCAATATTCATGTCCATGGTTGTCTAACCAATGGGCGTTGTATTGATTCTTGTGCACACAAATCAATATTCATATATTCATAGTTTCTTAACTAGTGGATGTTTTATTGATTTATCCAATTACCTAATAAAAATTCAATGAATAAAATGACCAATACATGAGCAGTGACTAGGTCCTAGGTCTTAGGTTTGCATCTCATTTTGCACTTTGCATGATTACATTTATCTCATGATTGCCCAAATCAGCTTGACACTCAAACGATTCTTCAAAACTATTCTAAACATGACACAAGGACTGAGCATTGTATGAAGGTCCCTCCAACTAAACAACAAGTAGAATCCATTTTTAGGATCAAAATCAAAATCTGAGATCGTTTAGTTTGTCAAAATCATGATTTAAAATTTTTGAACCGAGGACGACTGACTACTTGCATAATCAACCTTCAATCATCACAAAAATCTAGAATTCAACTTAACTGATTACCTAACATCAAACTATCAAAAAATTCAACTTGGTCAACCATGGTCAACTCATGGTCAAACCTAGTCAAACTTGATCTTCAGGACCTCCAAATGATGTAGAACATGTTTTTGAACGTGTACAATCACTTCTTCAATCAATTAACATGCTTTTGAACCATTCAATGCTGACTTTTCTTGTCAGATTTTGATTTTCATCCCGAAGGGGGCATGGTATTGCATATCATTCAAATTTGTAAATCAAATCTTTTCTCAGTAATCAAGATAACAACCGTGTCTAGTTGTTGATTCATCTAAAGACCTCGTCATTTGGGGCACGTTGCTTGGGGCATATCAGATTTATCGAGATCCATATCAGTCTAGTATCCTAATCTATCTTGTAAACTGTATCAGCTTTTCGTAACCATCAGTTCATTAGTGTTATTTCCTTAGTTCTTCGTAACTGAAGGGTTTGGATGTGATACCAATTACGATTCCTTTGGACAATCAGGTCTGGAATTAGGTCACTCACTTCTTTGTAATCATAAGGTTTAGAATCATGCATTTTGATACTTCCTCATAATCACCGCTTCATTGCTGTTATAGTTAACATCATCTTTGGTTAATCAGGATCTAGCATCTTCAAATCTTTCAATCGATTTATGTCTCGAAATCGATTAGTCTCTTAGGATTAGTTTCTCCACCACATAACTAAGTTCGCATCTTTATCAGACATAGACTATTCTTTGAACCACTACGCTTCGCACAGTGATTCAAAGAGGGGCAAAATGTAATACCCCAAAAATGGGCTATATGTTCATTAACCTTTTACATCAATAATTTGATCGAAATCGACATCAAAGTCCTAACCTAAGGCACATCTGCACATCGAAATCCTAATTGATTTTATTTTAATTCTGCATCAGGGAATATTCCTTGAATATTCCTAATTTATCATCAAGGAATATTCCCAATTTATCATAATTATCTTTAATTAAATATTATTTGGCAATAAATGTCATTATTTATCTTAAAGTTGATTAATTGAATATGATGAATATTTAATTAATTAATTTAATTCTGCCACTTAATTATTTAATTAGATTTAATTCTATTTATTCCTAATTAATATTGTTTTATTTGACAATAAATCAAATTTGCTAAAAATAATCAGTTGAATTCTTATTTAATTAATTAACTTAAATTTTCAAATTTAATAATATAGTTTTGGAATAAAGTTTGATTAAAATAATTGATTAACCCATAAATCAGTTATTTTAAATATTATTTGGCGATAAATCATATTTATCCTAAATTTGATTAATTGAATATGATAAATATTTTATTAATTAAATTTGATTCTGCCACTCAGTTATTTAATTAGATTTAATTCTATTTATTCCTAATTATATTATTTAATTTTGACAATAAATCAAATCTCCTACGAATAATTGATTAAATATTTATTTAACTGATTAAATCCAAGTTGTCAATATTTAATAATATAGTTTTGAATAAAAGTTTGATTAAAATAATTGATTAACTCATAAATCAGTTATTTTAAATTTAAAATTAGTTAAGTTGAGAATAAATCACTTTATTTTTAAATTAATTTAAAATAAATCATGCACAATCAGAAAAGCAGACAACTAGAAACTAACAACCAATTTTAAATTTAAACTCAACATGTGATTGTGAGTTGGAAATTGATCTAAAACTCTATTTTGAGTTAAAAGCTATTTTTGCATGATTTTGTGAGTTAATCTGTATCTAATTTCTTGTTGACTCAAAAATCAACCTGAGTTTATCAAGAGTGATTTATGGCTTTTTCCCAATGCATCCTCAAGCCCTGGATTTCTATAAAATCAAGGCTCAGCTCTTCACAAATTATCTCTCGAATTTGCACAATTACTCTAGCGAATTTACAACTAAAGAACGAAGCTTTTGCGACAGACAATTTTGTGAGATCATTTCATAGTTTTTCATAGCTTTTGCATACTTTTGCATTCATCTTCATAGCATTGTTAGATTAATTGCATATCATTTCAATTCATTCTATATTAGTTTCATATCAAGTTTTTCATCTAACTGCATCAAAAATCCCCCCAAAAAAGATTAATTTGCATTCATATTTTATTGCTTTCATCATTTTAAATCCTTCGTTTAGGTGTTGCATTGTCACTGATCTTGGTCTAATATGAGAATACCATACTCACACCTACTAGAAGGCAGTAAATCACCTGGTTAGCTTAGTTTCATTTATTTATAGATTTTGATTTTGCTAACCTCTAATATTTTACTGAAGTGTTGTGTCCACAGCTAGGTACAATTTTCACACACACACACACACACACACACACACACACACACACACACACACTTTATTAGGCAAACTAGGTCCCGGTATCAAATCCATACAATGACTTATACTTCTCATAGGTGGTAAACCATCAGATACATTATCAGAAATGATGTCATGAAATTTAGTCAACAAAGGTCTAACCTCAGGTGCATGTTCTAACTCACCTTGTTTCTTAGTTTTCCTTGGAATTAAAGAAAAACAAATATTATGTTCTTTCATTTCTCTTGCAAACTTTTTACCATCAACCAAGCATACTCTGACTGTAGTACAGTGACCTTCATCAAACTTTTCTACCAAAGGAAATAACACTTGTTTCTTTCCATCCATCCAAATAGTATATTGATTCAATCTACCATCATGCAAAGATTTCCTATCATACTGCTAAGGTCTACCCAAAAGAATATGAAAACAATCCATAGGCATAATATCACACAAGAATTCATCATGATAATTTCTAATTTTGAACTTAATAAGGCATTGTTCACTTACAAGTAGTTTATGCTCCTTCTGGATCCAAGAAATATGGTAAGGCTTAGGATGTCTCAATCTCTACAACTGCAATTTGTTAACCAGATCTTCGGATGCCAAATTATCAGAACTTCCACTATCAATGATTACCTTGCAACATTTGTCAGTGATCTTACATTTGGTTCTAAACAAATGTTTCCTTAGAATAGGTTCCTCATCAACTTATTCATTCCACAAGATCCTTCTTAGCGTCAAGTTCTCACCATGTTCAGGTTCATTAGATAATTGCTCAAATTATTCACAAGCCAAATTAGTTTTGCCATTACTTCCAATCTTCTTTCCAAAGTTAGTACAATCAAAAGCTCTATGTCCTTCTTCACCACATTTGTAACAAGTACCTTTAAACCAAGATTTCTCTTCTCTTTTCCCATTATTGTTATTCCTAGAGTAACCAATATAGCTACCTCTAGAGTAATTACCTCTTCTACTAGAAGGTTCATCTTTCCATCCTTTATCTTGCACTGCATTGTCAGATCTGCTACTTTCTCCTTAAGATCTACCTCTACTTCTCTAAAATCTGCCACCCTCTTCCTCTTTGTCTTTGTTCATGTCTCTTTGTTAGTCTTTCTTTACCTTCAAAGCAAATTGATATGTTCTTCCACACTTTCTATCTTAACATAACTTATCTCATCTTGAATAGATGTCCTTAGGCCATTCAGATATCTAGCCACTTTCTCAACTTCATCATCCACATGTCCACATCTGATATCCAATTTGTAAAATTCCTCAGTATATTCTTTCACACTCATGTCCTTTTGTCTCAAATTTTGCATTTTTCTCATCAAACCAACTTGGTAGTTAGCTAGAAGAAAATTATTCTTCATCTTTCCAAGCATCTTCATCCATGTCTTGATCTTTTCTTTTCCTCTCTTCTATCTCTTAGTTTGCAAATGATCCCACTAAAGAGATGCATGACCTTTCAAATTTGTGAATGCTATCTTTACCTTCTTATTATTAGGAGTACCTTCATAATCAAATTATTTATCCATCTCAGAGATCCAATCCAAAAGTGCATCAGTCTCAAGTCTTCCGTCATAGCAAGCAACTTCAACTCATGGTCTGGAGTTAGCCTTAGAAAAAAACTCTCAAGAGTCTTTCCTCATCTTGTTCAACTTTAGGTTCAGGATTAGGTGTTGCCTCTTCTTCCATCACTAACATCTTCAAGATGTGTGCCTCTTCTCTGGGTGGTCTCTATAGCTTCAAGCCTAGATGCAATCTACCTCAACATATCCATGATAACATTATCATTTCCTCTACCTCGAACCATCTTGACAATCAGGTTCCATCAAGATCGTAACCTTCTACACGTTATAGGTCAGATCTTAGATCTACCACCCTAAAACCAATCCAAAAAGGTTCTCCACAATCCAAATCCACAAGAAATAACTTCTCTCTAATAACACTTGATGCAAGGGTCGGGAGGTAAAGGCAAAATTAGGGTTAATTGAGACTGCTTAAACCCACAAACAATCCCTGCAAAGAGTTACACAATGGAAGCAATGTAATTACCACATTAAATTAGTGAAAACACAATGGCTATGAGACAAGCAACTAGAGGAAAAAACACTGGTGTAATTATATTAATCTTTCAACATGCCTGATTGTGAGGCCTTTCGACTTTCGGCCTTATACAATGAGAATTAAGTATTTAGAATCACAACCTCACATATTATCTTCTTACTTACTTCTGCTACAACCAACTAATACTAACTAAACAACCTAAGCTCCAAATATATAGCCAAAAAAGCCACAAGTCATCCAGTCAGACATTTAATTACAATATAGATCCACTTAGGAGGAGAAACCAAACTAAAGCTAGAAATAACAAACATGATGTGAAGATAGATTTAGGTCCACACAAGATCCAAGAATAGATTCCCAATTGCGCAAGATCCCATTCCCCCCACATGAAA